>OX333075.1:3020742-3260824 GCA_946863875.1 Alloplasta piceator | reverse complement strand
CGCGAACCAAGGACGAGCGTCCTTTTGCAAGTTCCAAGACTATACCTTCATTCGTACACGCACGCACACTTAAAATATAATAATAATTCCGCGGATAAACCAGACTGCCTGGCACGGAGAATATCGACGAGGCTGTGATGCATGCCTGTCCTCGGAAAAACTTGTTCATCGCCGTATCAAAAAATTCTCCACGCACACATTCGCCAAACGTCCGTGAAGATTCCATGGGAATTTTAACGCTGGATCAACCTTCTTTAATTATATTTTTTACTTTTTTTTTACTTTTAATTAATTTTATGTTGGATTCGAACAATTTGACAGATTTTTGAATTAATTTTTATTGGAATTCATTCATTCATTTTTACCCAAATTCGGTTGAATTTTTTTAGATGCAAAAAATTTGGAGATTTAATATTAAATATTATTTATTATTCTTTATAATCATTAATAATAATATTACAAATATAACAAAAAAATTTCCCTTGCCAAATTTGACTGATTTTTAAATTAATTTTTACTGAAATCATTCATTCATTTTCATTCATTTTTACCCGATTTTTTGAATTTTTTCAGGTGCAAGAAATTTTGAGATTTTTATGGAGGATTTTTGGAATAACCTAGAGAGACGTGAAATTATGTTTGGAAAAATTTTTCCACGTTTTTGTGTCGAGAAATTCAAATGGGTTGGTTCAAGTTCAAGTTTAGTGAATCTGTAAATAATTTTGAAGTTTTTTGGAAGTGTTTGGGGGTGCTTTAATTTTGTAATCTTGTAAACGTAATTTTGTGACTGTCGAGATCAATTTTTTTGGATGAAATTACTTATTACTGGGAATATTTAAGAGGTTTTATTTTTATGAAATTTTGGAATTGAAGAAATATTTGAGGATACTTTGAATTTCGTGATCTTGTAAATATCGAGCTAAAACTTTTTAGAAAAAAAAACATTAGACTACAAAGAATCTTGGTTTCAAATTTGAAAAAAAAAATCCTGAGATCAGATAAAAATTTCGGAATCATTTTGACCTTTCAAAAGTGTATGTGGCTGCTTTAATTTTTATAATTTTGTAATTATCGAAATCAATTATTTTGGACAATAAACTTAAGTAATGAAAATAGTGGAAGGCTTTTTGATTATCATGAAATTTTGAAATTACAAGAATACTTGTGAATGCTCTGAATTGCGCGATTTTGCAGCTATCAAACTAAAACTTTTTACAAAAAAAAAAATTAAATAACGGAGATTGTTGGTTTCAATTATGGAAAACAATTTCTGAGTTCGGATAAAAATTTCTGAATAATTTCAAATTTTTCTAAAAGCTTTCGTGTGTGCTTTAACTTGTAATTTGGCATCTATGAAACTCATAATTTTGCAAAAAAAATACTACATAATCAAGATAGTCATTATCGATTTAAAAAAAAGTTTTTCAGCGGATTTAAATTTCCGAAAATTTGAAAATTACAAAAAAAATCTCGAAAAAACTCTGAATCCAGAAATGTTGCAGATATCGAGCTAAAACTTAAAAAGAAACAGGATAACAACGATAATTTCAATGAAGTAAAGAATTGCCTGACATCATCCAATAAAAAAAAATGCTTCCCCACGAAACGAATCGCGCCTATTTTTTCTCTATGCGAATTTCTTTCCCAGAATCGTTTCTAAATTTTCCAAATCGTGTTTCCAAGGTTCCAACGATAGGTGTCACTCGAGTGATCGTCGATTTGGCACATTTTGCTCGAAACGCCCCATAGAACGAGCGCTGGAACTATATCTTCGCCGCGTGAATTGTGTGGGCACTTTGGACAGTGGAATATTGCTCCACGTACAATTTATATATTTATTTATATACGCGCACATATGTATAAAACGAAGTAGCCACTCTGTCTGTGTGTGAAGTGAGTTCGAGGCCTACTGAATTAAAGAAATTCCGCTGCGATGGAAATGCGCGCTCGGGGTTTCTGTGCGCGAGAATGCGATAGAGCACACATTTCTTTGATATATATCTCGGCATTTCTGTTGGGAACGATGCTGCAGCTTGTCAAGTATGTGCACACAGTGTGTGAGCGTTTGTGCGGACTCCAAAGACAGAAAAGAATTCCGCTTGCCCACCGGATTGAAACCTTGGAGGAGCGAAAGATTTTTCCCTTTTTTCTCGCCCAACCTATTCGACGATAAATGAAGAAATCGCGGTGGATACTCCGTATACTTTATCTGTATTTCATATAAATTGTATCTGTATATACACTCCCGTTCAAAAGTTTATTTTGCTTTTTGTAAATATTTTTTATGATTTTTTTTTCGATCCGGTACGCTTTTTTTTACGTGACCGCTTTTTGGCCTTTTTTCGACCGTCGCGAATCGGGCGCATAGCTTAAGGACATTTTTTTTGTTTTTTTTTATCTCCGGTACATTTGAAAGGGTAAGCAGGTGCTCCATTTTTGTGTTTTTTTTAAATTTTCATACGATTTTTTCTCGCAAAGTTATTTCACTTTTGGCTAAAAAAGACAAATTTTGATAGATACAACTTAACTCAAAAACTATAGAGTTCAAGAAAAAATGTCAAGTATAAAAAAAGTAGCGTAGGTATGCACGGGATCGCCTGGAATTATTTCAGAATTTTCCTATGACATTTTTTTTAAAACTATTTTCGCTGGAAACTGATGACGTACTTCGTCGTACAATAAAAATTCAAAAACATTTAACTACATTTGGCATGCTATGAACAACAATTATCAATAATACTCGAAAGTCATTAACGAATTGTTGAAACAATTGTTTAAACCGGAGTTATGCAACTTCTAGTGCGGCAAGAAATACTGATTGGTGTTTCCAAACTTTTGAGCGGGAGTGTATATGTATAAGTGTTGGGGCATAAAGGCGTATTTACTTCAAGTGCGTTTAACTTGATGTGCGAGCTCGTTGCTCGCCGTTTCGTCGAGGCCGCGCGATCGAGATCGCTTCGCCCGACTCACCTGGAATCTCATACGAGATCGCAAACGCACTTTTTCGTGTGCGTATATGTTTGTAAGTGTGTGTGCGTTTGTATCTCGAGGATCTCTCTCGTTTGATCGATAGAGGAGGACTCGCCGGGAACGAGAGTACGTGCTTCGACTTACTTTCGAGTTTACTCGAGCAAAGACGTTCGTTACGTAGGATGTAACTTACACTTACATGTATAGGAGAGCCTGAGTTATTGTGTACGAATGCTACACTAATTTATGAACAAAGGATCTGTTTGCCGGCATCTGGAGGATATTATTAACAAATTGCGATAATTGATGCAGAAGGTATGGTCATTAATTGTGGTTGCTTGAGGGGTTAACTATTTATTTAATAAATAATTTTATTCAAAATTTTAAGCACGAAAGAGCAACACTTAAACAATGTTTTGTGAAATTTTTGTTGTAAATGTTGGAAAATTCAGTCTGTGGGAACTGGTTAAAAAAAAGCGTCCTTGTGTTGATCAGGATAACTCTTTGTCAGGATAAGCTTTGTCTGAAAACGAAAAACCAAATTTTATCTGTTGGTAGATAAGTTTAGCTCGTGATTGAACGTGGGATTTTAAGAAAAATTGGAATTCGAATTTTTGGCAGAGTTGGATAGAGGAAAAAGCGATTGAGGTTAGGTCTAGCTTGATAAGACGAAATTCTAATGGATTATCACCCAGTTTGGGTGGGTGGGAACTCACAGTACAACCTTCCTCTGGTCGAGATAACTCCAAGGAGCCTAACCACGATCTTTGTTTCTTTGACCAAGAATTTTCAAAAAAATTGACCCAAATGTACTCGAGCACCTTACAAGAGACTTCCTCCAGTCGAGACGAATCCAACGAATCCACGAACACACGAGACTCGTGATCTTTTTTCGATTGCATCATAATCAGAGATCGTATCAAAACCAGTCCCATGTCCCACTTCTCTCAAAACTTGATTAGGAATCACTATGGGTCCAAATCGGTCATTTGACTTCCTCAATTGCGATGAAAACGTGTAGTCTCTGGCTAAAAGTACCTGACACAAATTTGTGATACATTTAGGCCTGCAGAACCTCTCCCCTTAAGGTTACACTTTTGAGGTTAGATTCATCGCATTCAGCACACGGAGACGAATCCAACGACCCATCGTAAGTCCAAAAATGTCTACGGGAAGTGTCCGAATTGGTGGTGTGGCGGGTGTGGCGGGCTTTTTCAGTCCCGCCTCAGCTATTATTTATACTATATATTGCTCAAGCCTTTAGTGACTATACCTATACTAATATATTTCTAGCTATATAACTAGTGCTATATTGCTATTTATACCTCTTTAAGATATATAAACTTATTTAAAGAGTTACCTATAAAATACCACAGCCACAAAAATAATGTAAATCTATAGAGATCCTAGAATGGAAATGGCTAACCACGTCCGCCACATTTTCGCTCAAACGCGACCGGCGAGAATCTCAAAGCTGGCTTGGGTCTTGGCTAAATCGACTCGGACAGTTGAGTAACATTGGTTGTGGCCAGTAGTTGGTTGGGTGATCAATCAGTCGCTTACTCGAACGTTGACTCCAACAGAGAGGTTATTGGTTCCATTATGTAATGCAAATAGGAATCAGTGCAGGATTGTCGCATATACTGTATTGCGAAAGTGTAGGACAAAGACCGACGGAAAAATCCTGGAGGCTAAAAAAGGGTCGAGGAATAATGTGGATGAAAATGAAACTAAGAAGTAGACACAGATACTTTATTGACAATTGTTTCGAATCTTAAAATACGTGACGTGGAGTTGGTTTTGGTTGGTTTCATTGAGGTCGTTCATTGAGTTCATTGAGGTCGTGATTTTCGATTTGTCGTCGACATTTTCGCTTTATTTTGTGGAATGTCGTGAATTATGATGCCTGCCCCGCAGGATTTGCCAAATGGTATGTACATTTTAGACTTTCTTTAGCTTCAAATGCCTCGAATAGTCTGCCGCCTTGAATCAACGGTACTCAAATCATCAATGCTATGTTTCACTCAGGGACTGGGAAACACTCGTCAAGATAATCAAAATAATGAAAACTGCAGTCAGAACAGAAAGTAGATATATTCAGATACATCTAGTCCGCGCATCTTCATTCCATAGTGCATCCCCAAACGGAGTTCATCTGGTTTCAAGAGTATGTCGCTTCTCACCGTAGTTGTTTTCGATGACTCCTTCAGCTTGAAGGAGGCATCAAAAGAAACTTCCGTCAGACTCGAAACACTTTCGGAACCAGATGAGCCTCACTTACGAACGGACCACAGATTGAAAATGCACGGGCTTTATGTTTCTGAATAATTGTATGTTCAATTCAGGATGTTGTTATCACAATTTCAATTATCTCAGCGGGTAGCTCAGAGACTGAATCAAATGGCGTCGTCATTTTCATGCCTTTGATTCTAAACGATAATTGTTCGGGTTATTTGAAGTTAGAGAGAATAAAAAGTATACTATGTGGTAAAGCCTGCGTGACAGACGTCATAATTCACGATATTCCAAAAGATAAAGCGTCAACGTGGACTATTCATATTCCGGAACATTGTGAATTATGACATCTCTCGCCCAGATTATTGGTCAACCTTTGGATTTATTGAGGCTTCCTCCATTTTCAGAATTCCACTTGCAGTAGATTGCCTTCCTTTATTCCGCAATGCTGACTCTTCGCGTTGGTCATCCATCTTCTGGAATGTCTTGGATCTTGGAGAGCGTCTTATTGAGCCGATGATGGTTATTTTCCTGCGTCTGATCTTTGGAATCGAGATTATGGTCTCTTCATCTTTATGAATTCCTCGGTCCTCAGTAGATGGATTCTTCATGGTTAGAACCATGTCCGTTGCTCCATCGTCCATTTTCCTTGCTTCATGAGTATTTCGGCGTTTCACGAATGTCTCCACCTCAAGTACTATGTCCTCAAGGCAATCTACGTAGTTAGGATCCTCCATCGTCCAAAATATCACTATCTGACGCGTGTTCCGACAAACAATACCGATTCAATGATATGTTTTGTCAAGGATTCGTTATTTATATGGCCCCAATGGGCGTAGGAAGCGCTAGACGCCAACTCCGTAGCATAAAATGGCTCCACCGCGCAGATCGATACCGAGTCGACGGGATTTGTTTTTCTAGAGGCTCAGCCCGCAGCCGGGCCCTTAGCACGCAGTAACGTAAATTGTTACACTGCGCAGATCGATGCCGGGCGTTACTCGAATGTTCTACATATCACTTAGTAATGAACGGAAAATTTGGCACGAGACGTTCTGAAGGTTGTATCAACAAATTGTGATTACTGAAGCGAAAAATATACATCGCTCGGCTGAAAAAATTGCGGAGACAGCAAGGTTTTCACATTTGAGGTATGAAAACGATATTATAATGGATTATCAGCCAGTTTGGCTTGTGTTGATCAGGATAACTCTTTGTCAGGATAAGCTTTGTCTGAAAACGAAAGACCAAATTTTATCTGTTGGTACATAAGTTTAGCTCGTGACTGAACGAGGGATTTGAAGAAAAATTGTAATTCGAATTTTTGGCAGAGTTGGATAGATAAAAAAGCGATTGAGGTTAGGTCTAGCTTGATGAGACGATATTCTAATGGATTTTCAGCCAGTTTGGGTGGGTGGGAACTTACAGAGGAACCTTCCTCTGGTCGAGATAACTTCAAGGAGCCTAACCACGATCTTCGTTTCTTTGACCACGAATTTTCAAAAAAATTAACCCAAATATACTCGAACACCTTACAAGAGACTTCCTCCGGTCGAGACGAATCCAACGAACCCAAACACACGAGACTCGTGATCTTTTTTCGATTGCATCATAATCAGAGATCGTATCAAAACCAGTCCCATGTCCCACTTCTCTCAAAACTTGATTTGGACTCACTATGGGTCCAAATCGGTCATCTGACTTCCTCAATTACGATGAAAACGTGTAGTCTCTGGCCAAAAGTACCTGCCACAAATTTGTGGTACATTTGGGGATGTAGAAACACACCCTTAGTGGAAACCCTCAAAAATCCAACTCATTCAGCACGCCTAGTGGCATAATATTATTTTCTTCTCTCTCTATTTTTTTTTTTTTGCAAACGGCAGTCTTCGAGAATTCTTTTTTTTGCAATGCCTGCCCCGAAAGTGCGATTTTCGATGGGTGTTTGACGTGCGGAAAGTGGCTAATTTCTCAACGATGCTTAACATTCCCGCACTTGTGCGGGAATGTCACAGATTCCTGAACTTGTGCGAGATCAACTCTATTTATAGCTCACTTTACCCCATTGATTTACGAAAAAACGGATTTTTTGACAGTTGATCGTTTTTTGTTCTACGATTTTAAACCGATTAAACAAACTTGAATGTAGCGGAATTCATGTGACACGTAACGTCAACTTATGACAGTCGCATTTTCTGAGGGAATACGGAATACAAAATGGATGAAGAAAACGAGCGCCCAAGAGCATCTACACCCGTGGAACTGATTGAAGCCGCTATATCGGCCGAAGAGAAATTATTACCGAAGAAATCAAAGGACAAATATTTGAACATCTATGCAAAATTCATGGAATGGAGAGTGTCTAAAAAAACAAACTCATTTTCGGAAACAATTTTAATGGCGTATTTCGATGAGCTATCAAAAAGTTTAAAGCCATCAACTCTTTGGTCTCAATATTCAATGCTAAAAAGTACTTTGAGTCTGCATCACAACGTCAACATACAAAATTACACGAAACTTATGGCCTTTTTAAAATCATGACATTTAATATAAATAATTGTTCAAATGTTACATTTCATGTAAGCGAAAAATAAACTTACTGCTGGTTATATATATACGAGTTCTTATTTGAATATGTCATTGGTTTTATTGAATCTCAAATCCCACTTTCGGGGCAGTCATTGCAAAAAATAATGTATGCTACATGTGCAAAAAAAAACGAATTCCATCGCGCGTAAGTTGCTGCATTCGCCTCGACTTATGGTGCATTTCACACTCGTACTCGTGTGAAATACACCATAAGTCTTCGGCTCATGCGGCAACTTCACGCGCGATGGAATACGTTGTTTTCTACACTTGTAGCAAAAATTACTATTTTTCTCCCCCTTGCATTGCCTCGCGGTTGCAACGGCTGGAAATAAAAATTGGGCTAATAGACCGGGGCACAGACGGAAATAGGATCGTCGTGCGTTATAATGCGAGAGACTTCCTCTCCCCGCGCTTTTCCGGGCTCGCCCTTTCCGGAGAATATTTTTTGGACCCGCGAAACGCGAAAGAGAGTGAATTTTGGATGACGAAAGTGCGAGAGACGTCGCGAAGAGAAAAAAAAAGGAAAAAATGTTGAAAGTTATTTTCATCAAATTTTGAGCCTCCCAATTTTGAGACAGAGGGCAAAAATCATCCCAACGACGGAACTCAAGCTGCCAAAAATATACAATAATTTCTCTTTCTCGTACGCTCCTCACTCTCTGTGATCTTTCATATGCACTTCAAGATATATAGATATATATGCGTATATATATTTATAAGATGGGGAGGCTGCTGCGGTGCAGCAGCTTCCTTCATCTTCGTCTTCTCGTTGTCGTGGATTGTCGTGGCGCGGATCAAAGCGAGAACGGGCGATCCGTTGGTCCTTCCCGCAAGCCAATTACCGCGAGATCTCCGGCAGCCTCACAAGACGCAAAGAAGAGCCGCGATCGCGAATATATGGGGCATTTTACGTTAAATGCGCAACCCTATTCTCGCCCCTTTTTCGTCGCGGTCATTTTAATTCAGTACAAATTTTTTACCGGCTCAAAAAGAGTATTACAACATGAAAAAATTACTGTTATTAATTTTTCAAAAACCCTGAATCGTATAAAAAAATAATCCTCCGAGTAATTAAAATAAATCCAAACAGACGTCGTGAAAACAAAAAAAAATGATTTCTCCCAATTTTTCTTATCAAGATAATTAGAAAGCATGATTTTGAAAGAAAATTAGGATTGGAACAGTATTATAAATTTGAACAGTATTAGAACATTAAAAATTACTATTATTAATTTAAAAAAAAAACCTTGAATCTTGAGAATCTAGTACCAAAAAATAATCCTGCAAGTAATCTCAAATTTCAATCTTTCTTTAACAAATAAAATTCTCCCCCGAATTTGGCAATAATTTTTTTTAATATTTCGAGACCTTTTTGGGTCACTAATGACGTTAAATTCAAGATAAATATTTGAGTAAATAAAAAATGAATATTCAATGAAAATGAAATATATAAAAAATTTAAAAAATATTTGAAAAAAATTATAATTTGAAAATATTTAATAAATACGTTGGAGATAAATGTTTAACAAATATTTAAGGGGTTGACAAAAATTGGCTGCTGATTTGGCATGAAATGTTCCATATGTGTGTATGTGTGTGCATGTGAGATGAAGTGAAACCGTTAAATTAATACGTTGAGACGAGCCGACCGAGTAATTGACGGTTACGGGTTGCGCTTTCCTCACCGAGTCTTCGGCTCTCTTGTTCGACCCCTCACTGCGGTCTCCCCCGCTCAACAGTCCACACACATATATATATATATATATATATATATATATATATTAGACTGATTAAAAAAAAGCGATTATTTTTTGTTTTTCGCAGTAACATATTAAATACTTTCGGGAAGGTGAAATAAGATGCCTGTTAAAATTAGAGCTCTCAATAAAAATATTTAGCGGTGGCACATCGCACATTTTGATTCCCCATTTAAATAACACAGGAAAAAAAAAAATTCAAACTTTGCAATTTTATATCTCGGCTTCAAGTCAATGTACCAAAATGGACGATACATGTTTTTGTAGAGAATTGAACGCTCTACAAAAAAGATCTCTTGTGATTTTTCGATAAACTCACTCCTTCAAAAGTTATTCAAGGTTAAAGTTAAATTTAGAGTAAGTTTCACTTTTTTTTTTTAGTTTCCGGCAAAATGTTGAACCTTATTACTAAATATCGTAAACACTTTCCTGAAACAACAGTTTAAATTACATTTACATAAATTACCTTATTTTTAAAGAAATTACCAACATAAGTTCACCCATATTCACAGTCTAATATACATATATATTAGAACGTGAATAACTTTTGAAGGTGTGAGTTTGTCGAAAAATCACAAGAGATCTTTTTTGTAGAGCGTTCAATTCTCCACAAGAATATGTATCGTCCATTTTGGTACATTGACTTGAAGCCGAGAGATGAAATTTCAAAGTTTGAAATTTTTTTTTCCTGTGTTATTTAAATGGGAAATCAAAATATGCGATGTGCCACCGCTAAATATTTTTATTAAGAACTCTTATTTTAACAGGTATCTTTTATCACCTTCCCGAAAGTATTTAATATGTTACTGCGAAAAACAAAAAATAGTCGCTTTTTTGAATCAGTCTAATATATATGTATATGTATGCACACATACATATGTATAAGCCACTCTGAGTGAATTACCCGCATCTTGAATGCACGCTGACGCGCCTCGAAAAAGAATGAAATTAATTTAAAGACTTTCCCACATTGATATATTTCGAATTATTTTTCTCTCGCTCGCGATTATCCCCCTCCAAAAGCACCGGGTGTCATTCAAGGGACGCTTAATCAATGAACGTGTGAGTTGAAAAAAAAAATTGGCCTTTAAGTATTTTTAAAAAAATCAATTAAAAAATTTGTCCCTCGGTTCTTTTTTCATTCTCCAGCTAAATATTTAAACATCTTTAATTTTTAATAATTTTAATTTAATAATCCAAAAGATTTTCAACCAAAATTCAATTTAAAAATATTTACTTCTTTCAAAATTAAAAAAATTGAAAACATTGAAAAATCTATACAATTGAATTCAATTCATAAGGAATTTGATTACAATAATTTCATAATCGTTTAAATTTTAATTCTTTTAATTCAGTGATCGATCTGAGAAAATATTTCCTCGTCAGAATCGATTGCAAAAGAATTTGTGCGATCGAAAAATTCAGAAATGGGTAATTCTTCCAAAATCATGGTTTTGATGTATTTTCATAAGGAGTGCAATTTAGAGAGAGAATTTTTTCTATGGGAAAAGGTACTTCGCTCCCAGAAGGTTCGAGGGTAGATTTTTGTCATCTTAAATTTTGTCCTGGACAATTTTGTTACTTGAAAAAATTGTTTCTCGTGATATGACATAACTCTATAGTCATACATTTATATGCAGTGTCCGAATGAATACATAAACGGAAGTGACGCTGCCTGGGTGCGGGAGATAGGCACGCCCCGACGAGCTCAACGAACTTGCGAAAATAGCTCACGTATATACCATATACGTACTTGTATATCATATATTTTACACATGTGCCGTCCAAACACACATGTGGGGAAAAATGGGGCAAAATGGCCATCGGGGGGCAAAATGGCCACCCTCTGAAATCATCGAAAAACATTGAAATTTAAAAACCTAGAGAGAATTATTATTATTATTATTATTATTAGCATAAATATTCAAAAAAGCCTCCCTACATAAAATCCGATCCAGGTAAAGACATTATCTTGACAATTGTGTATTAAGTATTGGAAAAATTGGAAAAAATCATAATCATGATCGCATTAAAAAAAAACCACCCTCAACACTAATAGTATTATGGTAACGCATTTTTACCAAAATACTTAATCCGAGGATAACGAAGGATTTTTTTGGACGTCCTTCCTCGCTTACTTGAATTTTCTAAAAAATCAGAGCGGTGGCCATTTTGCCCCCGATATTTTTTTTTTTTTGGACGCCCAATAAAATTGGTAAAAACGGTATTTTTGGATCAAGAGTAATGAGACTACACTGTGTGAAGCATTTCAGCTGTGTTACTTTTTTTTCAATGGTGGCCATTTTGCCCCAACTTCCCTTATACGTGGCCTGTGCCTTTTACCATACACACGAATCGTCACGTAGCGGCGTTAACACCCCGGAACGGAAATATGCAGATAACCATTCGAGGGGGTGGAGACGAGAGGAAGAACGAGTTAACCACTTGCATGCGAACGTAATCTTTGGCAGAATATGCGGGTCGTCCGTTTCTCGGGCTAACGACACGTGTAAATGCCTAAATTTTCATAAATTCATCGATCCCCGAGTTCCGTTGTTTTATTTTCTCAATCGACGTCCCAGAAAATTTTTGAAATTTATTCGAATTCGAATCCTATGGCTACAAATTATGGCTTAATTATGGTTCAATTATTTTACCTATATTTATTTGTAAACATTTTTTTTATTTTGTGAAACCAATAAAACATTTATATAATTTTAGTGCTCATAAAAATTGAAGTAATTCAACAAAGCAATTGGCCAAAATTATTTTGCCAATTATTTTGCTCAATCGCGACGGTTTTTATAATTTTTTAATATTTTTCCAACCAAAAAGATCTCCTCAACACTTGTAATCCTTTTGTGATAGTGTTTTTACGAAACAAAAATGCTGGCTCTTGCTTCGAAGGTTTCTGAAAAACTAAATTTCTGTAAATACAAAAAATTACAATTTTCAAAAAAAAAGTCCAAAAATGTATTTTTGACAGGGCAAAAACCCTCAAGAAATTTCTCTCATAACCCTAAATTTAATTTAGGGTAATGAGAGAAATTTAGGGTCATTACCCTAAATTTAATTTAGGGTAATGTATATTTAGATATTACATCAGCCCTTAGTTAAAAGCTTACAAAACTGCACTCTAGAATTCTCATCCCAATATACAATATTTTCATCGTGGGCGTTTTAGTTCTCCCTCGTCTCTCTCTCTCCGCGCGCTCTGCACTCACATTATGACGTAAACGTCAGCAGCGTGATATTTTCGTGATTTTTGATTCTGCAATAGTTTCGGGGATTCGACACGCGTTGCAATAGCTCAGGGCTTTTGACTTCTCGCGCATCCCCTTTCTCTCCCTCCTTTCCTCGCCAAAAAGTGCATACGTCAAAGAGCCGATATATTTTTAGTCGGCCCACTTTTCGCCTCATGAAGATTTCCCTAATTCATGATCGAACCCAAACTCCCGTCCATTTTTCCCCTGTACGCGAAACTATTAACGTCCCTCACCAAAGAGAGAGAGAGAGAGTGAAAGAGAGATGACAGAGACTCACGAGGAACGATTTTTATTTATAAAATCGTCACGTTGCAAAGTCTCGAGGAAAGGGGACTTGTGGGCGACCACCATGATGCCAGCGCTTGGATGACCCGAGAAAGTCCGATCTGGACTCGATGTAGAACGGAAATAACGAGTGAGAGAGAGAGAGAAAAGAAAAAAGACAACGCTCATCTTGATGATGAAAAGTTTTAGAAATCCGAGGCCCTTTTGACGCGATTTTTCCGCCAAACCACGGGAGACCTCTTGGCCCTGTTGGCATTAGTAACGCGATATCTCCCGAGACTCTAAGCATTTTATCCTGTGTTGAATCGCAACCAACACACAGGAGCAAAGTCTTTGCATATACGTAACGATCGGCAACAACGAAGCCAGGCAAAAGGATCTGACGCCGGAGCCCCACCGCGGTGAAACTAGGTCCATTGTCGCACGGGGTCAGGTCACCATGCCATAAATTTACTCCTCGTGACAAAGGCGTAAAGTTTCGTAACGTAAATCCCCCCCCCCTGGATGAACTATCGTCCTGTGGATTATATGCACACAAGGGAACACATGCTATCGATGATAAGCAAAAGTTTTGCCTCAGTTAGTTGGTTAGTCAGTTGGTTAGTTGAGAAACACTGGAAAGTAGCCTCTACTTCGAAATTTTCTTGTAATCAATCATCAACTTCCAATGATTTACAGAAATCAATGGTAAATCAAATATTTCCTAATCAAGTTCCAGTGATCCATATGCACTGATGATAACCAAAAGCTTCCCGTCAGCCTCCCGAATTATAAAATCTGAAAAAGTACTCTGTAAATCAAATATTTCCGTCTAATCAATCATCAAGGTCCAGTGATCCCTAAATATCGATGATAACCTAAAAGTTTGGGTTTGTCTCCCGATCGAAAAAGTATCCTGCAAATCAAAGTTTCCTTGTAATCAATCTTCAATCTCCAATGATCCATAAACATCAATTATAACCACAAGCCTGACAAAATCTGCAAAAAGTACCCTGTAAATTAAAGTTTCCATATAAACAATCATTAACTTCCAATGATCGATAAACTTCGATGATAACGAAAAGTTCCGCGTCAGACTTCCGATCAAAAAGGTATCCTGCAAATCAAAGTTTCCTTGTAATCAATCATTGATTACCAATGATCCATAGACATCAATGATAACTAAGAATTCCGCCTTTGTCTCCCGATCAAAAACGTATCATGTTGATTAAAATTTCCTTGTAATCAATCATCAAGTTCCAGTGATCCATAAATATCGATGGTAACCAAAAGTTAGGGTTTGTCTCCCGATCGAAAAAGTATCCTGCAAATCAAAGTTTCCTTGTAATCAATCATCAATCTTCAATGATTCATAAACATCAATTATAACCAAAAGCCTGACAAAATCTGAAAAAAGTACCCTTTAAATCAAAGTTTCCATGTAATCAATCATTAACTTCCAATGATCCATAAACCTCGATGATAACCAAAAGTTCCGCGTCAGACTGCCGATCAAAAAAGTATCCTGCAAATCAAAGTTTCCTTGTAATCAATCATCGATTACCAATGATCCATAGACATCAATGATAACCAAGAATTCCGCGTTTGTCTCCCGATCAAAAACGTATCATGTTGATCAAAATTTCCTGGTAATCATTCATCAACCTCCAATGATCCATGAACCCCGATGATAACCAAAAGTTCCAGTCTCCCGACTGATATATCTGAAAGAAGTTCTCTGTGAATCCAAAATTTCTTGTAATCAACCAATCAACCTCCAATGACCCTCCAACAGCCTAACAGCTCTAATTAATACCTCCTCTCTTCTCTGAATGTTCCAGGCTCCGGGTGATGATTCTGACGAGGACACGCAGTGCGCGCTGAGCGAGAATTGGACATTCGAGAAGAAGACCCGACGATGGTCGCGAGTGGGTGAGGTCAGTCAGTCGAACGTCGAGAGGCTGCAGACCCTGGCAGGACAAAACGTCCAATCTGAGGAGGATTCGATGGAGGATCGCGTTGACATCGACGAGGCCGAGGACACGATGCTCGATTCGATGAGATACAGAAGTTTGCCACCGGGTCCGTTGCCCGATGAGCTCGGTAGTCCAAGATTCCGTCGTACGGGAAGCGAGCGTTTGCGAGACGGTGCGAAGGCATTTTTACGTCGCGTCGAGTCACTGAAGTCACGTCGTAGAAAACGCCAGAATCGGGAGGGTGTGGTCATCAGCAGTCCGCAAGTGCTGGACGTGATATCGATGCAGCAGAAGATGAAGGATCTGAATTGCGTCGATGTGTCGCCAACCGGTGTGATGCCTCCCCTGAACTTGAGTGACCTGATGCCAGGCTCCCAATTACAAAGACCGTCGTCACCGATGACGATGCCATCGTCGCCCTTTCATCTGGGCATGACCGGCATCAACGTTGTGCCGAGTCCATTCGGCGATGACTCCTCGAGCTACTGCTCCGATGGTTCCCAGGGTGGAGGACCAACCCCGACGCCAACCCGGACGAAGCTGAACAAGGCACGAAGATTCTTGCATCGTGGACGCGAGGATCAGGGTGCTCTGAGTGACTCCGAGTGTCAACCGACCAGTTGGCGACACAGATATCTCAAGGACGCCAACAGCAATCACACCAAGGTATTGGCTTACGTTACCGCGCATCCGCAGTGTCCAAAGGACACGTCCAATCAGAAAATCACCAGTATCGGGTCGCGCGCCAGTAGTCTAAACCTTGGCAAAGACTCGCAGCGTTACAGGGACAAATTTTCACAGAGTCAGGAGAGATTCAACGATGATGGCAAATTGGTGACGGGCAAACGCGACGACAAGCTACACAAGAGCTTCCGTCACGAGAGGGACGAACTTTACGCTGAGAACAAGACAATCGCCAAAGAGGTCACGGTTTATCGTGAAAAATCGAGGTCTCGGAGTTCCGAATTGGCCGGAAGTCAGGAAAGCAGCTCAACTGTCGCCAGTCGCGATTCTGATCAGGAGGAGGACTCACCTCGTCACAAGGGCAACGTCGTTAGGTGGCACAGTTTTCAGCGTGGTTCGCTCTATCCTGAACCTCTCGATCCACTCTGCTCAAGAGCAATGGCCTCGATGTCTTGCGGTCAACTTCTGGTACTTCGTAAACTCGCTCTGTTGAAATTGACCGCATGCATGGAACGCTACTGTCCGACTCATCGCACAGGCTGGAACTGGGAACTACCGAAATTCATTCGTAAAATCAAGACTCCCGACTACAAGGACAAAACCGTGTTTGGTGTACCCTTGCTGCTGTCCCTCCAACGGACTGGTCAGGCACTGCCAAAGTGCATACAAATCGCTTTGCGCTGGTTAAGGGCAAATGCCCTTGATCAGGTCGGCATATTTCGCAAGAGCGGCGTTAGGTCGAGGATCCAAAAGCTCAAGGTCATGACCGAGACTCAGGGCGACAGCATCAATTTTGATGGTCAACAAGCGTTTGACGTTGCCGATTTGGTTAAACAGTATTTCCGTGAATTACCCGAGGCTCTTCTCACCAACAAACTGTCAGAGACTTTCATCGCGATATTCCAACGTAAGCTTTTTTTTTATTACAATATCGATGTCGTCAATGACATCGGTCCAGATTTTGTTAATTGGGTTTGTTTCGATTTAGCATAGAGAAAGCGTTTTGGTGGAGAAAAATTACAAATCTTTTCGAAATTTCCTACTGGATTTGTTACAAATTGATCTAAGTATTTAAATTGCATACAATTAAACATTTTTCGAAAATATTTTTCAAGAATCAAACTCGAATAAGTCTCAGATATCGCGCTAAATTTGTTATGAAGGGGTCATTCCATATAAAATCAACCAATAGTTGGAATCGACCCCTTTCAATTTCGATGAAATTTGGTCAGAAGTTTTGTTTTATCATAAAAGAAGTTCTACCAAAGGAAAACATTTTTTTTCTTTCGGAAATTCAAAATTTCACCATTTTTTCAATTTTTCAAGTTTATTTTTTTAAATATCTCGAAAAAGCTACGAAAAAATCATTCTGGGCTCGTTTGAAAGAGTATACTTGAGGCTACGAAAAAAAAAATATTGAAAAATGAATTTTGAAAATTTTAATTTTTCAAAAATCGTGAAACTTCACGATCAACATTAAATTTTTGGTTCCATTTTTTTAATATAATACCTTGTTCTGATCTTAAAAGATCCTGAAACTTTCAGAAAGGTGTTTCTTTTTTCAAAAATATGAATTCCTGAATTTTGGTAATTTTTTTTTGTTTAATCTTCAAGTTAAGTGAAGTTGAGCAATCATGTAATTCTTACTGCTCGAAATTATGAAATTACATGATCGCTCAACTTTACTTAACTTAGAGGTAAGAACAATTTTTTTTTACCAAAATTCATATTTTTGAAAAAAAAATACCTCTCTGAAAATTTCAGGATCTTTTGAGATCAGTACAAGGTATTATATTTAAAAAATTGAACCAAAAATTTAATGTTGATCATGGATTTTCAGGATTTTAAAAAATTTAAAATTCTCCAAATTCCATCATTTTTCAAATTTTTTTTTCGGAATATTTTTTTTTAGTAGCCACTCTTAGAGACGAACTCGGAACGATTTTTTCGTAACAATAATAGTCTTCGAGATATTTTTGAAAAAAACTTGAAAAATTGAAAAAGTGGTTAAATTTTGAATTTTGCATAACTTTCGAAAATAAATTTTTTAATTTTTTTGCTTTGATAGAACTTCGTTTTATGATAAAAGAATACTGCCGACAAAATTTCATCGAAATTGAAAGGGGTCGATTCCAACTATTGGTCGATTTGACATGGAATGACCCACAGATAAACTATCACTAAATAATGTTTCCTATCAGATTTGGTGAAAATTGATCAATATTGAAATCGCATGAAATTCCGAATCAATAACAAAATGCCTTAGAGTCAGTGATCGGCAAAAAAAATGTTAGATTTTTAATTAATCGTTATTTACAAAATTAATATTATCATCCATTATTTTTTTAGATATTTCGATAATCAGTAATTTAAAGACCAATACTACGAATTATTTGGATATTGAATATGTGTATTTTTTCAATTATTCGTTATTAGAAAAATTATTAATCATATCCTTTAAAATACTTATCATTAAATTAATTAGTAATTGAATTATTTTAATTACTAATTATTGAGTAACTATTTGATCTAAATTACAAGTTATAGGTTTATTGGATAATAATCGAACATGAATTATCGAATTTTCGAATATTGGAAATACCTTACTGCTTAATTACTGAGTGCCTTAATAATGAGTAATATTTATTGAAACAATTATAAAATTTTCTAACTCAGAGTAATTAGCGGTAATTAAATTGACGAAAATATCGATTTTGCTGATCTCTGCTGAGAGTATTGAACTAATAAATTAAACTAATAAATTAATATTAAATTAAACTATTAAACTTCATTTTTAGTTTCTTCTACCATGAAGCTATAAATTCAGCGAAAAAAAAGTTCTTACAGAAAAAAAATAAAGTATTCTTTGTTCATTATTCGCAGATGTACCTGTAGAACTTCGACCGGATGCTGTGCAATCCGTGCTGCTTTTATTACCGGACGAGCATCGCGAGGCACTGGAGACGCTTCTAGATTTTCTCAATCACGTTGCGACGAATTCGCCCTACAATCAGATGACAGCGTCGAATCTCGCTGTTTGCCTAACGCCGAGTTTGTTTCACTTCAATCACAGCAATCCAAACCTGACGAATCGCTCGAGCAGCGTTTCGCCGCGACGACGCAAAACCGTTGGAATTCCCGATCAGCGAGAACTTTCGGAGAACAAAGCCGCCCATGATTGTCTTTTGTATCTGATCAAGATGCATCGTGAACTCTTCATGGTGAGGATCGTCTCATTTGCCAAAAAAATCTCTCCAAATTGACGATGGAAAAAAAAGGAAAAATTTTTCTCGGGTCACTGATTTTCCATTTTTCGTTTTCTTCAGGTTTCCTCGGATATGCTGACCCAGTGTCACTTCAATTATATGGAGGAAAGCGTTCCCGTTGCTCTCGAGGAACTCGGCACCGAAATGAAACAAGACTGGCGCGGTTATTTGTACGCTTGTACGACGGCTCTTTTGAAGGAAGCTCGCGAAAAGTAAGCTGAGAAATTGCCTCCAGAGTTAGTGGATGAATTTGGCAAAAATCAAATTTGGCAACAAGTAAATTTGAAAGAATTTGGCAAATTTGCACATTGATTACTAATGTTTTTCGATAGTTAACAAAGCTTCCTTTGCGAGGAAGCCAAATTTGATCGCCATACTTTGTGATAAAGAAAGCTGTCTGAACTACGGATAAAGATGAGGAAGCTATGTGCAAATTTCAATGGCCGGGTTTTTTTGTAGTCCAAAAGCAGGGTTGCGAAATTTTTAATGAAAAAGTAATGCATTAACCATTACTTTTTTAATGGCTAATGAAATTAATTTCCATTAACCATTAAATTTAAATGGTTAATGGTTAATAGAAATTATTTTCATTGACCATTAAAATTTAATGGTTAATGAAAATTATTTTCATTGAATGTTAATGGTTAATGAAAATGCAATTGCGTTAAAAAAAGTAATGCATTATTTGCAACCCTGCCCATTACAATGTAGTGTGTAATAGACAAAACTTTGATTGCAATTTTGGAAATGGAAAAATATAAATGAATAAATTATTGCAATTGTGCATTACATTTTATTGACTTAGGACTTAGATTTTCAGGTACCTTAAATTCTAAAAAGCATTTATATTATTATTGCAATGTAATGTGAAATGGACAAAACTTTGATTGCCATTTTGGGAATGGAAAAATATAGATGAATAAATTATTGCAATTTTGCATTACATTTTATTGACTCAGGACTTAGATTTTCACCTTAAATTCTAAAAAGCATCTATATTATAATTCTAAAAATCTAAGTCCTAAGTCAATAAAATGTAATGCAAAACTGCAATAATTTATTCATCTATATTTTTCCATTACCAAAATTGCAATAAAAGTTTTGTCCATTACACATTACATTGCAGTGGGTAATGGAATTTTTTTTCTATTACACACTACATTGTAATTGGCAGGGTTGCAAATAATGCATTACTTTTTGAAAGCAATTGCATTTTCATTAACCATTAACATTTAATGGATAATGAAAATAATCTCCATTAACCATTAAATTTTAATGGTTAATGAAAATAATTTCCATTAACCATTAAATTGTAATGGCTAATGAAAATAATTTCCATTAACTATTACATTTTAATGGTTAATGAAAATAATTTCCATTAACCATTTAATTTTAATGGTTTATGAAAATAATTTCCATTAACCATTACATTTTAATGGTTAATGAAAATAATCTCCATTAACCATTGAATTTTAATGGTTAATGAAAATAATTTCCATTAACCATTACATTTTAATGGTTAATGAAAATAATTTCCATCAAGCATTAAATTTTAAACAAGCATAAACAATTTCCATTCACCATTAAAATTATTTCCAATAATTATTAAACGTTAATGGTTCATGAATATGCAAATGCACTAAAAAAAAGTAATGCATTATTTGCAACCCTGTCCAAAAGTACCCAGAAATCCAGATGGTAATTCAGTGAGTCTTTGATGCGAATTGTAATTTTATTTTTTTATTTTTTTACAGAAGTCGTGGCTGGGTCACGGTGAACAATCCAGCGGACACGAGCGTCGAGATGGCTTACAAAAAAGTTGGGGATGGTCATCCACTGAGATTGTGGAGAGTCTCGACCGAAGTCGAGGCACCACCGAACGAGCTTTTGCATCGTGTCCTCAGAGAACGTCACATTTGGGATCCTCAATTACTAAAGTACAGACTCGTCAACAAGCTCGACACGAATGCCGAAATATTTCAATACGCTGCTGGAAACATGAGCCCTTTACCAGCACGGGATTATTGTGTACTGAGGTAAGAATAACAACATTCGATAAACAATGGAATATCAAAACTCGTGAATTTTTATCCCACATTGATTGACTTTAAAAGGTTCTCGCTGTTTTGTATTCTCATAAAGGAAGCTTTGTCTTCATGAATTTAAAAATTATAATTTTTCCTGCTAATATTTTTAAGTGTTTCAAGCCTTTGAAAAAACGTAATTAGAAAAAAAGAGAAACCAGGAGATTGAATTTATTTTTCAATTTCCCAAAAATCTCTTGTTCTAACCAGAGTTGTGAAAATAGTAATGTAAAAGTAATACATTACCCATTACTTTGAGCAATGTGTATTGGACAAGTTTTCCATTACAAATTACAAAAGTAATGTGTAATGGATGCGTGTTCCATTACAAATAAAAAAGTAATGTGTAATGCAGGCATGTTCAATTACAAATTACAAAAGTAATGTATAATGGATGGGTGTTCTATTACAAATAAAAAAAAGTAATGTGTAATGTATGCATGTTCCATGACAAATGAAAGAAGTAATGTGTAATGGTGCGTGTTCCATTACAAATAAAAAAGTAATGTGCAATGTATGTACGTTCCATTACAAATTACAATTTAAAAAAAAAGTAATTTGCAGTGGAGAATATTCCATTACAAATAGAAAAATTGCCGGTTTCGTATTAGGAACTTGCACATTGCTGTCTCATTATTTTATTTCGCTCACTAAAAGTTCAACCACAATTATCACAAATGATCCATAAAGTTAAAAAAAAAGAACATGCACATTATTTAGGGATTCAATAAAACGACAAATTTTGTATCAGTAACTTGTAATTTTTATAAGATTGCTTATAATTATGGGTAACAGCGTGTAAAAGCAAGTTCAATATAAAGTTGGATGATTTTTGGGGTTGAGTACATCTTCGTACATCATATTTAACGTCAAACTCTCTGTTTTTTTGTTTCTATTTTTTAACTTTATGGATCATTCGTGATAATTGTGGATGAACTTTTAGCGAGCGAAATAAAATAATGAGACAGCAATGTGCAAGTTTATAATACGATCACGGCAATTTTTCTATTTGTAATGGAATATTCTCCACTGCAAATTACTTTTGTTTAAATTATAAATTGTTATGGAACGTGCATCCATTACACATTACTTCTTCATTTGTATTGCGACATACATGCATTACACATTACTTTTTTTATTTCTAATGGGACATGCATCCATTACACATTACTTTTTTTATTTCTAATGGGACATGCATCCATTACACATTACTTTTTTTTATTTGTAATGGAACATGCATACTTTACACATTACTTCTTTATTTGTAATGGGACATGCATCCATTACACATTACTTTTTCATTTGTAATGGAACACGCATCCGTTGTATATTACTTTTTTAATTTGTAATGGCACATGCATACATTACACATTACTCTTGTATTTCGTAATGGTACACTTATCCATTTCACATTATGCAGTGTAATGGGTAATAAATACAGTAATGCATTATTTACAACTCTGGTTCTAACTTTCGCAATTTTGAAGCTTAAGGGGTTTAGGAGAAAAATGGGTTTCATTGAATTGAATCTAAATTGATTGGAAAAGCAGTGATCGTTTTAATGAGAATTTACTCGATTTGAATTTCATCAATATTTGTTTGACAATTGATATATTCTTTGTGCCTTCTTTTTTTAGATCCTGGCGAAATGATTTACCAAAGGGCGCCTGCGTGATAGTCGAGACATCGGTCGAACATCCGGACGCACCGGTCATGCTCGGCGGTACGCGGGGCATCGTATTGGCATCCCGTTATCTTATCGAGCCATGCGGAAGTGGAAAATCCCGCATCATGCATCTGTCGAGAGTCGACACAAAGTGAGTTTCCGGTTATCATCAAGAGCCGTCTGGTCAACGGCCAAAAAAAAATCCCCAATTTTTTTCAAATTTTTTGCATTCTCAGACCCTTCTTTTTTGTTCAATTGGGTTTTGAAAAAAGTAAGCATTGAAAATTTCGAGACTGTAATATCAAATATTAATTTTTCAAAACATTTCCATTTTTTCTGTGGCTTTTCCCCCTAATTTTTAAAAAATTTCACCCCTTTCAATATCTTGGAAAAAAACAGTGCTAAATTCCATGTCATTTTTTTTTTTTACAGAGGTCGAACACCGGAATGGTACAACAAGAGTTATGGTCACATAGCGGCATTGCATTTGAGTAAAATTCGTAATTCCTTCAAGCACACGACCGACGGTCCCGAGAGCAAAGTTTGAAAGTACGCCTCGGTACAATGCGAGACATTGTACGGACGTGAAATAGTCCAATCGGAATGGGCCGAACGCGAGAAACCGGAAACGAGCGTCCCGAAGAATCATCTGATGGTCGAGACTTTCATCGACGACGACGACGACGACGACGAAAACAACGTCTGAGCAAAAGACGATAATATTTCGCTCCGTTCGAGCGTGAGAAAAAAAAAAGAAGAAACTATATCGAGGCTAATCAACCGGAAGTACGATAATCTCGGGTTAAAATGAACCACATAGCATAAGGATATTTAAGATTAGAGATAAATTGACGAAACGATTTGAAGAGTTTATTGACAAATTATCGATCGCCGCAGAAAAAAAAGCCCAACAATGCCTTTAACGTTCTTTTTATTTTTTAATTCGTTCTTTCGGACCAAATACAAATATATTTTTTTTTAATCTCGCCTTTCATCGCGTGAATTATCATTGTCGATGATCGTTCAGCTCTAACGTTGTTCTAAAAATATTGATAAAAATATACAAACCGATAAACAATATAAGATAATTTACGTACCGGAAATGAAATATTTTTGAGTGTTTTAGGCTATTATGATGAATGTTTTCTCACTCGTCGGTGAGAATAAACGTTTAGTCCTTAAGTGCGTGTTGTTTTTTTTTCGCCCCCTCGCAAAAGCGAAAGAATCGTTGCCCGGTTAGTTCGAGTTAGAAAAAAAATAAGAAAAATAATAATTCCCTAAAATTATTCGAGTACTAGAGAAGAGTGAAATTATTCTTTTTTCTTTCAAACAAATATAAAAAAAAAAAAAAAAAAAAACGATACCTCACAAGTACCTGGAACCAATATCGCGGGGACCTTATGCAAAAGCATGGAAAATAAAACAGTCAGAAAATAATAATATTAATAATCAAAGTTCATTGACTTGAGATCCGAATGGAAATTATATGAATGTATTTTTATTATAATACTAGTCACTTTGCGTTAGTTTGATGCATTTGTCATGAAATGAAGAAAAAAAACGAAAAACAAGCAACAAAAAATGAATGTATACTTTTATATTCCACAGCATTATGAAATAACGTCGTATATTATATAATTGAAAGATTTTATCGTGCGAAAGAATGAGACAAAAAAGATTATAATAGATGTAATAAAAATAATAAATAAAAACTGTACAGATATTATATATTAGAGTTATGTATGGATAGATATTATGATATTTTTGTGTGAAAAAGCCAGTAGGAAAATCAAGATTAATGCGAACAAAAAAAATTGTCTCGCACTTCGAGCGTGTTATTCTTGTAATTTGTGTTCCAATGAAGAGGAAACAAATTGTGAATGTAAATATGTATATTATTGTATGATATTCCGAAGCAAAAATGACGAATATATATCCGTGTAATAAAAAATTGATGGAATCGAATCTCGAAATCCTGTCATCAGTTTATTCGACGAATTTCAATTTCGAATTTCGAATTTTATTTTTTTAAATTTTGAGTACCGCGACCAGTGTTGCGAAATTTTTCATGAAAAAGTAATGCATTAACCATTACTTTTTTAATGGAAATTATTTTTATTAACCATTAAAATTATTTCCATTAACCATTAAATGTTTATGGATAATGAAAATGCAATTGCATTAAAAAAAAAGTAATGCATTATTTGCAACCCTGCCCATTACAATGTAGTGTGTAATAGAACAAATTTCCATTACCCATTGCAATGTAATGTGTAATAGACAAAACCTTGATTGCAATTTTGCATTAAATGTTATTGACTCAGAACTTAGATTTTCAGGTACCTTAAGTACTAATAAACATCTATATTATAATTATAAAAAGCATTTATATTATTATTGCAATGTAATGTGTAATGGACAAAACTTTGATTGCCATTTTGGGAATGGAAAAATATAGATAAATAAATGATTGCAAATCTGCATTCCATTTTATTGACTTAGGACTTCGATTTTCAGCTTAAATTCTAAAAAGCATCTATATTATAATTCTAAAAATCTAAGTCCTAAGTCAATAAAATGTAATGCAAAACTGCAATAATGTATTCATCTATATTTTTCCATTCTCAAAATTGCAATCAAAGTTTTGTCCATTACACATTACATTGCCGTGGGTAATGGAAATTTTTTCCATTACACACTACATTGTAATTGGCAGGGTTGCAAATAATGCATTACTTTTTTGAAAGCAATTGCGATTTCATTAACCATTGAATTTTAATGGTTAATGAAAATAATCTGCATTAACCATTAAATTTTAAGGGTTAATGAAAATAATTTCCATTAACTATTACATTTTAATTGTTAATGAAAATAATTTCATTTAACCATTAAATTTTAATGTTTAATGAAAATAATTTCCATTAACCATTACATTTTAATGGTTAATGAAAATAATTTCCATTAACCATTAAATTTTAGTGGTTAATGAAAATAATCTCCACTAACCATTTAATTTTAATGGTTAATGAAAATAATTTCCATTAACCATTAAATTTTAATGATTAATGAAAACAATTTCCATTAACCATTAAATTTTAATGGTTAATGAAAATAATTTCCATTGACCATTGAAATTTAATGGTTAATGGAAATAATCTCCATTAGACATTAAATTTTAATAATCTCCATTAACCATTAAATTTTAATGGTTAATGAAAATAATTTCCATTAACTATTACATTTTAATTTTTAATGAAAATAATTTCAATTAACCATTAAATTTTAATGTTTAATGAAAATAATCTCCATTAACCATTGAATTTTAATGGTTAATGAAAATAATTTCCATTAACCATTAAATTTTAATGGTTAATGAAAACAATTTCCATTAACCATTAAATTTTAATGGTTAACGAAAATAATTTCCATTAACCATTGAAATTTAATGGTTAATGGAAATAATTTCCATTAACCATTAAATTTTTTCCAATAACCATTAAACGTTAATGGTTAATGAAAATACAAATGCACTGAAAAAAGTAATGCATTATTCGCAACCCTGACTGCGACTATTGAAAATTGCGAATTATTCATCCGAGGAAAGCGCATGTTGATTTTTGTTTGATCGATTGAAACTGTCGTCAGGGCAACATCTGCCGGTTTATGTTGTTTGTCTCGTGCAGAATTAACTGAAGAGCATTAATTTCGACGATAATTCGTAATTTCAATTGAAATTGTTGGCGTTGAACAATAAGTGAAGGACGAAAAAAATAGTTGATAAAAATGGTACGTTTGCACGTTAAAAAAGGCGAGGAGAGTCAATTTCTCTACGAAACGTCCGTTGAGGCTCGGGTCGATGACGTTATACAGGAAGTCACTGTTATCTACAATGGAAGATTGAAGATTTCACGCATATGTTACGGTAAACTCGTTTGAACAATTTTTTTTAACCCTTTTAAATTAACGTAGTGGCTAGATGTCCGGAAATATGTTATCGCGCTAGCAACGCTTGTTTACGGCAATCGGCCATTGTTTTTTCAGTATTGCATCGATCATCATCGTTCATGGTTGGAAATCTAAAAATATTCCCTGCTATAGTTGACAATGTTTATGAATCTTTCTCGTTATAGTTAAAAATTTTAATTATTCTTTCCCGCTACGCTTGATCATCTCTAAAAATATGTCCCGCTATAGTTAACCCGATTCGGTTATCGAGGGTCGCTGGAGACCCCGAGCGATTTTCCTTCTCTCCCATTTCTCCTGAGAAGTGCATATGTGCTTATGACGAAAAATAAAATATTTTAAAAATTTTTTTTGCAATCTTCATGATTTGCCGTTACAGTAGAAGTATTCACGATTGTTCAGGAATTTTACCAGATTTTTTCATTGCAAATTACGTGTTCCAACATGCCTTGTTCCAAACATATGTCCCGCTATAGTTAAAAGTCTCTATGACTATTTCCCGCTTTTTGGTTGAACGTCTCTAAGAAGATTTCCTACTATAGTTGAACATCTCTAAGAAAATGTCCTACTATAGTTGAACATCTCTAAGAAGATTTCCTACTATAGTTGATCATCCTTAAGAAGATTTCCAACTATAGTTGAACATCTCTAGGAAGATTTCCTACTATAGTTGAACATCTCTAAGAAAATGTCCTACTATAGTTGAACATCTCTAGGAAGATTTCCTACTATAGTTGAACATCTCTAAGAAAATGTCCTACTATAGTTGAACATCTCTAAGAAGATTTCCTACTATAGTTGAACATCTTTAAGAAGATTTCCAACTATAGTTGAACATCTCTAGGAAGATTTCCTACTATAGTTGAACATCTCTAAGAAAATGTCCTACTATAGTTGAACATCTCTAAGAAGATTTCCTACTATAGTTGAACATCTTTAAGAAGATTTCCAACTATAGTTGAACTTCTCTAGGAAGATTTCCTACTAGAGTTGAACATCTCTAAGAAAATGTCCTATTATAGTTGAACATCTCTAAGAAGATTTCCTACTATAGTTGAACATCTTTAAGAAGATTTCCAATTATAGTTGAACATCTCTAGGAAGATTTCCTACTATAGTTGAACATCTCTAAAAAAATGTCCTACTATAGTTGAACATCTCTAAGAAGATTTCCTACTATAGTTGAACATCTTTAAGAAGATTTCCAACTATAGTTGAACATCTCTAGGAAGATTTCCTACTATAGTTGAACATCTCTAAGAAAATATCCTACTATAGTTGAACATCTCTAAAAAGATTTCCTACTATAGTTGAACATCTTTAAGAAGATTTCCAACTATAGTTGAACATCTCTAGGAAGATTTCCTACTATAGTTGAACATCTCTAAGAAAATATTCTACTATAGTTGAACATCTCTAAGAAGATTTCCTACTATAGTTGAACATCTTTAAGAAGATTTCCAACTATAGTTGAACATCTCTAGGAAGATTTCCTACTATAGTTGAACATCTTTAAGAAGATTTCCTACTATAGTTGAACATCTTTAAGAAGATTTCCTACTATAGTTGAACATCTTTAAGAAGATTTCCAACTACTGTTGTACATCTCTAGGAAGATTACCTACTATAGTTGAAAATCTCTAAGACGATTTCCTACTATAGTTGAACATTTTATTCACTATAGATTATATCGGTATTTTTAGGAATTTCTAGTCTGGTTCCGATCCGCTATTTTGAGGAATTTTTAGTCTAGTTCCAATCCGGATGAATAGTCTCGTATAATTCGTCCACGTCCATTTTGAAAACATTGGATAATGTATGCCCGGATTAATTACGTTACATAATTATTCATCCGGATAATTCCAGAAATGTTGAAATTTATGTGACGATTTATGTGACATTGTTCGTCCGGATATTTATTGGCATACTACTCTTTTGTTTAAGCTGTTCTCCGAACATGGCGTTGCTAGAGAGCATATTTCCGGACGAATAACATATATTATTCGTCCAGTTTCCGGATGGCAAATTGGACATTTGTGCATCGCTTCCTCATTTTTATTCATAGTTGACACAGTTTCCTTTATCACAAAATATGGCGATCATATTTGGCTTCCTCATAAAGGAAGCTTTGTTGACTATCGAAAAACATGAGTAATCAATGTGCAAATTTGCCAAATTCTTTCAAATTTACTTCTTGCCAAATTTGATTTTTGCCAAATTCAATAGCGAACAACCTTGATCACTATTTTGAATGTGTACAAAATTTCAGTACAATATCTCGCAAATAGCCGAAGTTAGAGTACACGATTTAAAAAAAAAAACAAACAAACAAATTTGATAAAATCTCAATCATTCGATCGATTTTCGCCAAATTTAATAACGAATATCCTCGATAGCTATTTTAGCTCTGTACAAAGTTTCAGTGCAATATCTTGAACATTGCACAAGTTAGAGCGTTTACGCTATTTTTCAAAAAATTAAAAATTTCATAAAATGTTAATTCCTCGATGGATTTTCGCCAAATTCAATAGCGAACAACCTTGATAGCTATTCTAGATCGGTACAAAGTTTCAGTGTAAGATCTTGACAATTGTGCAATTTAGAGCGTTTACGTTATTTTTCAAAAAATTCAAAATTTCATAAAAATTTAATCTTTCGATCGATTTTTGCCAAATTCAATAACAAACAACTTCAATAGCTATACTAATTCTGTACAAAATTTGAGTGCAATATCTTGAAAATTGCAGAAGCTGGAGCGCTTACGCCATTTTTGTAAAAACGAAAAACGTCGATAAAACCTGAACACCCGTTGGAATTGAAACAAAAAAATTTCATAATGAAGGGCAATTCATGCTGGACAAGTGTGCCAAATTTCAGCTCGATATCTCAAAGCGTTCTCGAGTTATTAATTATTTACTTCTGAAACTCAGGATACACGCACACGCGCACGCGCACGCACACTCACACGCACACGCACAGACACACCCGGAATTTTTTTCTAAATATGATTTCTCGATGTTTCGGGACATTTTGAATACATTGGCAAAAAAATCTCGAAAAAAAATGTCACGAAAATAGAAAATAGAGAAAGCAAAAGTTTTAAAAAATTGATTTTTGTTCTTATTTATAAGACGTTTTTTTTATATCAAACTTTTGTTAGTCCTGCTTTATTTTTATCGTTAATATTATCAATCAGAGATCGAAGAGCTAGCAAAACACGGTCCAATGCTGCCGGAAGACATAATGGGCCTTACCGACGAGCAAGTTGTCGAGTTGAAGCTCAAAGATGAATGGGCCGACAAAAGCGTTCCAATGGGTGGATGGACCTTCAACAAGGATGCTATCGGTATTTTGGAATTTAATTTTTTTTTCGAATTTATCGTGTATATCAATTTATCCCTAATGATATTTTTTTTCGGTCGAAAAATTTAGGTCGACGCAACGGTCGTCAGCCAAACGAAAAAATGCGAGATGTCCTGAAGAAAACAATCGAAGATGCACGTGCAATGACATCAAAGGTAAATCGGACATTGGAAAAAAAATTGTCTGTTTGTTTTGAGCCTCGTAGAAATTGTTTTTAGGGTCTCATAGAAATAGTTTTTTGTTCTTATAGAAATAGTTTTTTTTGGTCTTATAGAAATTTTTTTCTGGGACTCATAGAAATTGTTTCTTGGATCTCATAGAAATCGTTTTTGGGACTCATAGAAATCGTTTTTGGGACTCATAGAAATTGCTTTTTTGGGACTCATAGAAATCGTTTTTGGGACTCATAGAAATTCCTTTTTTGGGACTCATACAAATTGTTTTTTGGTTCTCACAGAAATTCGTGGTTCAAGAAAAATTGATGACACTGAAAATCGTTCAGGAAGCTCTTGACATATTAAGGGGTGCAGTTATGATTGTTTATCCGATGGGCTTGCCGCCACACGACGTTATTCGTCGTGAATTAGAGAACACTGAGGATTTGCAAGGGACTCAGGCATCTCTCGAGGTGAAATAATTTTTAAAAAATTCAATTTTCCATTCAATTATTTTTTGTCAAATAAAATGTTCGGTATAAAAAACAATAAAAAAACATTTAAACGCTGAATTTTCAATAACATCTCTCTTCTAAATTGATTTTTGACATTTAAAAAATTTATATTCATAAGAATCTTCAATTGAACGGAAATTTTGAAAAACATTTTCAAAAATATTGACAATTTTCTGCAATTTTAAATTAAAAAAAAAAAGGTGATGGACGTACAAATGGCTCAACTGTGGTTCTCCGGAAAGGAGCTGCTGCGCGGTAAAAAGCTTCGCGATTTTTTGGGATCCAATGAAAAAACGAAATTGGTGGTGAAATTGCACAAACGAGGATCCAGCAAACCCGGACGCGAGCCTGTAATATCGGAGGAGGACCGGAAGCAGATGATGCTGCACGCTTTCAAACGTCAGGAAGAGCTAAAGGTAAGTGAATTCCATTACTTTTCAACTAGCCTTACGATAAACCTCGATATCTACCTTACCGACGGTCGATAGAGGTCGGTAAGTGCGAGAGCATTTTACGCGTTTCTATTCGACTCGATCGGTAAAGAAAATTCCTTTGTTGAATTCTTCACCGAAATTCGTGTCAAAGTTATCCGATTAGCCGATTTAATCGCCAAAGCTCTTCGATCCGATTAGAGAGAATTTTCAATCGGATGACAAGCTGTGGATTCTCAAATGTCTCGACATTGCTTTTAACACGATCGTATCCTAAAATTCAAATTTAAATAATTAATTGTTATTGAATTCATAATTATTCTCGATAATTATAATTCCAAAAAAATCATAATTCAAGTATATCAAAATCAAAATATATTCAATATATCAGAGATATATTTTCAATATTAGGGAACACGTATTTTATTTCCATGGAGTTTGAAATCAAAATCTCATAGAAATAAAATATGTGTACATCGAAAATATATTGCAAATACATTAAATATATTTCGTTACAAAACTTAAATATTTTTTATATATTTCGGAATATCCCTTTTATCAGATATATTATATTATCATTATAGATTATAATAATTCAATAATAATAATAATGATCTTAATTATTATCTTAACATTATTATTATCTTAATAATAATAATAATTATTATTATAAATTATGATTATTATATTATTTAGATATATCTGATTATATCAGATATATATCTTCCCTCCTTCAAAGTAAATAGGATGAAAAGGTTCAGGGTGAAATATATCCCGATTACAAGATAAGACGACAGAGAAAGATAGAGAAAAAGAGAGAGCATCTACACTGTTCGTCGTGAGGGCGAAAATATCGGAGGGTGGATATTTTTCCTGGGAAAATATAATTAAGTCTTGTGAATAACAAATTTCAACGAGCACAGTGTCATCGATCCATTTCCGTTTATACACGAAAGAAGCTCCATCGATCGTTCTCTTGCCATTTACCTTCCCTTTTACTCTCTCGCTCTTCTCTCTCTCTCTCTCTCTCTCTCTCTCTCTCTCTCTCTCTCTCTCTCTCTCTCTCTCTCTCTCTCTCTCTCTCTCTCTCTCTCTCTCTCTCTTTCTCTCTTTACATCGATGCTTGTTGCTCCTGTTATTGTCCTCGAAACACCCTTTTGTAAATGGGGTAATGGGTTTTGGAATTGCCTTCGAGGAATGATAATGCCACAAATATCCTTTACCTCAACGTGCAACGTGTCAACATGCAATTTTCCTGACCTCGTAATACATTTCTCTCGCGATTTCATACCGACAAAAAAAACTTGAGTCTGTTGTTAAAACAATAGATCGATTGATTGGCTATGGTTTTAAATCTCGCCAATTTTCTATAGATTGAAAAATTCTGAGGGGTGTTTAATAAAACTGAAAAATCTCTCCACTAAAAATAATTTTTATTAAAAAAATGTCCTTTTAATCTTAATTTTGTATAGCAAAAATACTTGTTACATAGTATTTTATTTATTTACAAAAAAAAAGTCAATTTAATGGTATTTTTTTAATAAAGACACCCCTCAATGAAATTAAAAAAATAATGAAAAACTTATTCTACTCTCTTTAATCAACAATTTGTCAACTAAAAATAATTGTTATTAAAAAGAATGCCCTTTTGATCTTAATTTTTTATTGAAAAAATACTTGTTACATCGTACTTTATTTATTTACAAAAACAGTCAATTTAATGGTATTTTTTGATTTTTTCAACAAAATTAAATATCCTGTAAAACGTTTTTTCTACCCTCTAGATCAGAGATCGAACAAAGTCTATTTAAAAATATAAACCCCTCAATGAAATTTAAGAAAATAATGAAAAATGTATCCTACTCTCTTCAATCAACAGCGTATTTAGTAAAAATAATTTTCATTAAAAAGAATGTCCTATTGATTTTAATTTTGTATTGTAAAAATACTTGTTACATCGTACTTTATTTATTTACAAAAAAAGTCAATTTGATGGTATTTTTTCAATAAAATCAAATGTCCTGTAAATCATTTTTTCCACCCTCTAAATCAGAGATCGCACAAAGTCGATTTGAAAATATAAACCCCACAATGAAATTTAAAAAAATAATGAAAAATGTATTCTACTCTCATCAATCAACAAAGTATTTGCTAAAAAGATTCCCATTAAAAAGAATGTCCTTCTAATTTTAATTTTTTAGTGCAAAAATACATATTATTATTACAGAAAATTACATCGTACTTTATTTATTTAAAAAAAAGTACATTGTAAAATTATTTTCAGCAAATATGGTGTTGATCGAAGAGAGTAGGATAAATTTTTCATTTTTTTTTTTTTTTTTATTTTACCGAGGACATTTATGCAACATTCAAAGTGACGGATAATTAAATACGATCCTCTCGATCATCAATTGAAATATCTTTGTCCTGTGACAGACGCATCCAACGCACGAGTCCCTCGAATGGAAGTTTAAATCGATTATGTGTCATCCACAGACCGGGTTTTTTTCCTTTTCCTTTTCCCTCGCTCGTATGTCCCTCATGGTATTTATCGCAAATTGAAAATGTCCCGCGACGCCTTTGGGAATAGATATATCGATTTTCTCATTTTATTGCCGCGTACGAGATGAGAAAAGTGTCGAGCAAACAACCTCGTGTCACGAAAGATGAATTCATGTCATAATGCACATATAATACATCTCCGAGTAAAAGCAATATGGAAAATTAACTTTGAAAGCTCGTCCGGTAAAATTGATAATCGAGAATTGTTTTTTCTTAAGGGGGTCGTCTAGTGTGAAACCTGTTTTTGAAATGTTTTTTTTCGGGATTTTTTTTTTTTTGACAAACCATTAAAATAAAATAATTTATTAATTGTGTACCATTTTTATTAACATTTAAACAAACTTTGTGAATTTTTTGAAGTAAATGTATTAAATACAGGGCTGCAAATAAATTATTTTCATTAACCATTAAAATGTAATGGTTAATGGAAATTATTTTCATTAACCATTAAAATTCAATGGTTAATGGATATTATTTTCATTAACCATTAAAATTTAATGGTTAATGGAAATTATTTTCATTAACCATTAAAATTTAATGGTTAATGGAAATTATTTTCATTAACCATTAAAATTTAATGGTTAATGGAAATTGTTTTCATTAACCATTAAAATTACACATTAAATTGCAATAATAATGTAGATGCTTATAAAATTGCAATAATTTATTCATTTATATTTTTCCATTCCCAAAATGCCATCAAAGTTTTGTCTATTAAACATTACATTGCAATGCGTGATGGAAAATTTTTCTATTACACACTACATTGTAATAGGCAGGGTTGCAAATAATGCATTACTTTTTTTAATGCAATTGCATTTTCATTAACCACTAACATTTAATGGTTAATGGAAATAATTTTAATGGTTAATGAAAATAATTTCCATTAACCATTAACCATTAACCATTAACCATTAACCATTAACCATTAACCATTAACCATTAACCATTAACCATTAACCATTAACCATTAACCATTAACCATTAACCATTAACCATTAACCATTAACCATTAACCATTAACCATTAACCATTAACCATTAACCATTAACCATTAACCATTAACCATTAACCATTAACCATTAACCATTAACCATTAACCATTAACCATTAACCATTAACCATTAACCATTAACCATTAACCATTAACCATTAACCATTAACCATTCACCATTCACCATTCACCATTCACCATTAACCATTAACCATTAACCATTAACCATTAACCATTAACCATTAACCATTAACCATTAACCATTAACCATTAACCATTAACCATTAACCATTAACCATTAACCATTAACCATTAAAATTTAATGAAAATAATTTCCATTAACCATTAACCATTAAAATTTAATGGTTAATGGAAATTATTTTCATTAGCCATTAAAAAAGTAATGGTTAATGCATTACTTTTTCATTAAAAATGTCGCAACCCTGATTAAATATAATCGGAGATACACCGCCCAACAGGAACGAATATAAAAAAAATAGGTGCTCCACTGTTGCCATGATTCCGGCTATTCTGCTTATCTGAAATAAAAAAACCAAACGTCATTTGAATGATGAGACTTGAGGCTCTACCGTGAACCAAGATAAAGTCAGAATTTCAAAAAAATCATTTTTTGTACGCTTGAGAAAAAAAATCAATTTTTTGCATTGAATTTTTTTTTTTAATATGTGTTCCTGTTGGGTGGTGTATCTCCGATTATATTTACTACATTGATTTCAAAAAATTCACAAAGTTTGTTCAAATGTTAATAAAAATGATACACAATTCATAAATTATTTGATTTTAATGGTTTGTCAACAAAAAATTCCCGAAAAAAAAAAACATTTAAAAAACAGGTTTCACACTAGACTACCCCCTTAAGGCTATTTTTCCAATTAACTCGGCGAAACGAGAAATTCAATTACAGTGAAAAGCTCGAGATTTCATTCGAAAGTTTCTTCGGCATGTAAATTCGTATTTGCCCTCGTGGTTAAAGGGCTCAGAGTTGTAATTGAAAATTTCAATTTCCGGAACATTCAATCTGAAAGTGCAGCTCGTCGTTTGCTAGAGTGCTTTTCCACGAATATACGTGCAAAAGTGTTTTTTTTTTTTCATTTTGCATAAAAGTTTCGCACACTTTTCCGGATTTTCTTGGAAAATGCGAGAAATTTATTGACTCGACCTGCCTGATTGAAATGCCAAAAATAATTTTTCTGTAATGGAGAACGTGGTGAAAGCTTCCAGGAAAAAAAATTGATTGGATAATGAAAGATATATTCTTGATATATCGAATATATTTTCGACTGAAAGTGCTATTTTTTGAATTATTTTGGCACATTTAATATCCTCAATTATTTGCATATATTTTCATATATTCCGAAAATGATATATCTGAAATATATTAAGTTATATTTCTTATATACAATTGGCAAAAAGTTTCATATATTTGATATTTTATTCGAGATCCCCACAGAAAATGTTTTCGAATAAAATCGGTGAGCGATAAAAGAGCTCATCTGGGAATTCACCCTCATTTTTCGTCATTCTGGTCATGTCTCCTTCATCCCTATTACATCGGTGAGAATCACATCCCCAATTTCGTGATGCAATAACCATTTTTTCTCTCATCTACTTTATCCAACAGCAAACAAAGCGAGGTAAAAATAAAAGCAGCAGAAAAAATGACTCAAACTTAGATATTGAAGCAATTCAATCACATTTTGCAATTTAATTTAAATAAAACATATTCTTTAAAAAATAAACAATTTTATGGGGGTGAGAAAAATGATTTTTTTTTCTAGTCTTTATAAACATCTCAATTCGATGGGAAATCGATCGCTGATCACGAATATGCAATAGAAAAAATAAAATTCCTACAGGAAATCGCGTAATGACTGTTTGTAATCGATAATCGATAATCGATCATTGACTTACCGATCGACAGCGAAACCCTTGTAAATACCTGCATTTCATATATTTCCATCAATATTCCTCTACCGAAATCTCACTGTTCACAAAACGATACTCTAATAAATTATGTACATCGATTTGTATGTTAACGTAGATTTCTATCGTGTTCTTAGTGTAGGGGAGGGTGGGACACAACGGCACCCCTAAAAAATTCAGTAAAAAAAAAAATTTTGGTTTCTTGTCAAATTATCATAAATTTGATGTATTGACTCATTGTTAGGCCGATTTGCGATACCTGGGGCATAATGGACCACCCTACAATATTAGGTCAGAAAATTTTTGTTTTTCTTCAATAATTATGATGAATTTGATGTATTCATCCATTTTAAGACCGAAGCACTACATCAGGGGTAAAATAGACCATAAAAAATAAAAACCTTTTTAACGTTAAAAACAATTTTTCAAGATTAAAAAAAAAATTTATTATATTTTAGAGGGGGGCCATCGTGCCCCACCCTCCCTTATTCCTCAAGGACAAATTTTCGTATCCGTGTCATCCTGAGCTTTCAACCCCAACTTCAACCACCCTGAGGCACTCTTTCTTCTATATCGATCCTCCTGAAGGTACAAATGCCTACACGCACCCCACAAGCCTCGTCGTAGATTGATGAGGATTTTTTTTTCTTTTATATAGACAATGTTAGGGCAGTTCTCTCGGCCTCGTCGTTTCCCATAAAATTCTTGATCGTGAGATATGAAAGAGAAAAAAAAGCCTCTGGCTGCGAACTTTGGATGATAAAAATAGACGGGAGAGAAAATAGAGGGTCTCGTTATCGGGGGATGTTTTTATGGTGTTCTTGCTATGGAAATGAAGAGCAAACGCTGAAAATTATTATCATAAATGCCGGTCTTACTTCCGGATGGACTTTTGTTTTTTATTTCGGTAGAAACAATGCGACGATAAAAGCTTAATACATCGACGACGACGAATCAATTTTTTTTTAAATTTATATACAGGATGTTAAGCAATTAGATAATCTGACTAGGTTCGCCGTGTAGAGCGCATCAAGACAACAAATTTCCTTTTTTTAAAAATTTTGTACGATAAAAATTGGCTGAGTTTTCAATGTTTTTTAAGTTGACCAATGACGGCTAGAATCTAGGAGAAATGCCGCTGGTGGGGGTTTTTACGCCACGCCTACCGTTACCCCCACCACGCGGCTCACTAGTAGCATTGCTCCTAGATTCTAGCCGTCATTGGTCAGCTTGAAACATTAATAACTAAGCCAATTTTTGTCGTATAACAATTTTTAAAAAAGCTAAATTTTTGTCTTGGCGCGCTCTACACGGTGAACCTAGTCAGGTCATCTAGTTACTCAACACCCTGTATATATATTAGGGCGATTTTTTAAAAACTTTTTTATTTCTTTCACTCCCTACCCGAAATTTTGTTGTATATGTCTGAAAGAAAATTCCCTGCAAGTTACAACCTTTAATATTAATATTAAGTACTTTCCCTTCGCGTGATAAGTTTTTTCCATCTAAAATACACGTAAATGAAAAACTTTTTTCGTCAAAATTTTACCACTCCGCAGCTTTTTATGCTATCACATTGATTTTGGTCGGATTTCACGTAGCATCGAACGATCTTTAAAAGTGTCCAGGACAACGTAAGTGTAACTTACACTGGTGCGATGGTACGGATCCCTAAAGTTGTTTTTAACCCAAAATTCTCGATTTTTTGCTGTTATCTCCGAAATGCTTAACTTAACCGAAAAATCATAAAAGAAAATTTTGTTGGAAATTTAATTTCCTACAAAAAAGGTCTTTTTGACCCAACTGCTAAAATTAATATTTCTTGGGATATTGAACATTTACTTATTTATGGTGTAAAATTTGTTTAGTTTGTCGAACCAAAAGTTTTAATTTGTTGATATCACCATATCACATATCATATCACCAGTGGTCATATGATATGAAATATCAACAATTTGAAACTTTTGGTTCGATAATCCATAAGAATTTTCACATCATAAATAAGGTTCCATATCTCAATAAATATTAATTTTAGCAATAAGGTCTAAAGGACCTTTTTTGTAGGAAATTAAATTTTCAATAAAATGTCTCTTTATGATTTTTCGGTTAAGTTAATCATTTCGGAGATAACAGCAAAAAATCGAGAATTTTGGGTAAAAATCAACTTCAGGGACCCATTCCATAGCACCAGTGTAAGTTACACTTACGGTGTCCCAGGCACTTTCAAAGATCGTTCAATTACACGTAAATTGCGACCAAAATCAATGCGATAGCATAAAAAACCGCGGGGTGGTAAAATTTTGAAGAAAAAAGTTTTTGATTTTCGTGTATTTTAGATGGAAAAATTTATCACGTGAAAAGAAAGTATTTAATATTAATATTAAGGGCTGTAACGTTCAGGGAAATTTCTTTCAGACATATGCAACAAAATTTCGGTTGGGGAGTGAAAGAAATAAAAAAAAGTCGAAAAAAAAATCGCCCTAATATATATATAATATATAATTATTCATAGTGTATTCATCATTATGTAGAGGCGATAATAGGCAACACCAATATACATATTCATTTATTATAATATATTCAAATGGCATTTACGTACCGCTGCAAAGTCGAAAATCGTTCGATAATCATTCGGTTTATTTTTTTTGTGTTTTTCTTTATCAACTTTCTCTCGTACTTTCAAAGATTTTCGGCAAATAATATGATCCGGTGATTCTGCATTTCTTTGTCTTTCTCTGTCCTCCCCATTTTTTGTATAATATCGAAAAACTAGAGATTTTTCTACCGAAAAAGAAAAAATGTTTCCCTCCTTTTTTTTCAAACGATCAGTCGAGAAAAACTCGTTGTATGAGGCGGAAGTTCGCCGCTTAGGCTTTTCCGGAATATCTTATATCATATATATTTATACGTATTATATATGTAAATATATCGACATTTTTTCCGGGGCGGAGTCGATTTTCCTTCGTTTTTTTCTTTTTTTTATATTCTCACCTCAAAACTTATTGGACCTATTACATTAATTTTGGGCCTTTTCATTCAAGGTACATTTTCTTTTTTTAATCCTCATTCTGGCAACGGATACGAGATATATATTGTTATAATAATAATAATAATAATAATAATAATAATTGTTATTATTATGTTAATAGCTGCATATAAATATATGTATATATGTGCATGTAAATATATATATATATATATATATACATATGGAAGAAGGCACATAGAGTACTAACGAGGGCTTGGGAAAATTCTTTTCCATTTTCTTTAATCAATGCAAGTGCTATTAATGAAAATTCATCGAGATTAATCAATCGCACAGATATATATCGATCTACGTAGAGACTTTTTCGGTATGAAAAATCGATTTTCCATCTCGATAATCAATGTGAATCGTGGAGATGATGAAAATGGAAAATTTGCATTTTTTTTCTTCGCTTTTTCTTTGAAAGAAAAATAATGGAAAATCGATCAATCGTGTCTTATGTTAAACTGACTCTTTGCAAGGAACTTTAACGATTCCGTGCAGTATCGCGAGCTTTTTATTTTTTTTTCCGCTCCCGATCATATATCGTTCATTGTGAAATCGGAAAAAAAAATTGACAAAAACTCTCGACACATTCGTTAGGCAGAATTATTGCACATCGGCTATCACACTCTGATAGCGATTGGCTTCTCGCACTTTTTCTCTCTTTCTCGATTAACTATTTTAGTTTTTTTTTTTTTTTTTACTTTCGTTGAAATCGAACGATCATAATCTATAATGATTTTTTTATATCAACGCGTTATCGATCATTGCAAAATATATTTATATTTTTATATATGTATATATCTATATATTTGTTAATATATTAGTGAGACAAAATGTACGATATATTAATCGCGTATATACGAATGTATTTCATGTAAAATCGTAAAGCTTCTTTTCCATTTAGAACTGAATTGCAGTGTTGTTAGTGAAGAATGTTGTTGATTATTTTTTTTTCTGTAAAAGTTCAGTCTGGTCGGTAAATACGTAAATGATCATATCGACGAAGTGCATTTATCGCGTATTTGCGAAAAAACCTATAAAAATTTGATTGAATGCGGAGAAATATGATTGAATCTTTATCCTCGGGAAGTCAGTGATAAATTATTTGAAGAAATTTTTTTTTTTACATACATCAAAAAGTTAATTTTTTTGACGTCTTTTTTTCCCCCAAAGATGCGAAATCGATGCGCACGTTGATTTGTAAAAAAGTACGTCCTTTTGTAACTCGCAATTACAATGAAAGCTCGTGTGACATTTTTTCTCCATCGAATTACATTTACACGATTCATTGGCCCCGCATTAATGTTTTTTTTTTTTCACGCGAGTTGAAGTGGTACACATCGAGTGGGTTGTTTTTTCGCTCGGGGGTGGTTTTATCGCTATTACAAGATAACGAGGGAGTTCCGAGAAATATTTTTGATCGATACTCCAATAGCTTCGTTTATTTTCCCCCAATCGACGCATTTTTTATTGTTTCATTTCGACGAATCGTCGGACTGACGCGCGATTTTCCGAATTATTCGCGAATTTTCCTCGACATTCTGACGAAAATCAGGAAATCATAAATAAATCGGCATTGTTTTGCGAGATTTTTTCTCAATGAAATTCAAATTTTCATCAATCATCTCTTATGGAAATTTAATCGTAAAATATTTGCTCAAAATATTATATTTTGTCGCTAAAAATATTTGCCACACATTATTAGTGCCAAAATCATTCGCAAGACATATATTTTACATGCACAAATTTTCCAGGAGCGAGAAAATCATGAATGCCAAAAAATGTTTCGCAATTTTCATTCCTCAATTAATAATTTGTTTACTTGACACTAAAATTTCAAGACAAGTAAATAAATAAGTGGATGAATAGATTTCACCTCATTTCGTAGCACCCAAATTTAATGAGCCTATTAAAAAAATACAAATAAAAAAGAAATTAAAAAATGAAAAGTCCATCATTTTCCATTCGTCTTTTTCGACCTTGAAAAATAAGAAAAAATTTCAAGTTGACAAAATAGTGAAAATTCTGTAGAGGAAATTTTTCATCCCCCGTTTTCTCGCTTGTTAAGGCCCCGTTCCAGTGTAGAATTTTGAAAATATCAATTTTTTTTGCACATTTTCAGTGTTTGATGTCTCAAGAATGTACCTTCCAAAGGAAATTTAGAAATTCCAAATATTGACGGATTTATAGCAGTACACTGCGACCTCGATAATCGGAATCCCTCGGGACCGGCTCTTGCAAGAAGTGGGGTTGCGCACATTGCACAGAACCGTCTCTGCGCCGTTGGTGGCTGACGGCGGCCTGACGCGATTGGCTTGGCGCTTCTCCCACTACGCTGCGATTGCAACGATCGAGGTACCGATTATCGAGGTCGCAGTGTAATTAGTGAGGTGGAAATAACCGACGTTTTTTCCCCACCCCCACTTCATCAGCCGGTATCTGTCAAGATATTGGATTTTTTTTTCGCCAATTTTTTTGTAGAATATTGAAGAATGAGTAAATATGTGGTGAAAAAATGAATGCAAAAACATGTTTAGTTTTTTTTCATAGCATGTTGAAAAATCTCTAAATTTTGGCTTTCTACACTAGAACACGGCCAAACGCGTTTTTCTCGAAACTACTTTTTTCGAAACGGTTGACATGATATCTCCAGTTGTAATCAACCGATATAGTTGAAATTTATTGTGGACATTCTTTATACACCCCTCTATCGCCCCCACCAGATTTATCCCAAAATTTTGTTTTCAACTATTTTTAAAAAATTCACAATTATGACAAAAAACGGCAAAAAATGATTTTTTTTTTCAAACAGCCGCCATTTTGTGATTTTTTCTTTTGCCTGAGGTAGGGGCTATAATGACATTCTTCCTGATGGAGAATATATTTTTTTGTTTTTTTCTGATGCACAGAACGCCCGCAATCACGTCAACACGCAGAGGCCGTTTTTTCCCACCCCCACTTCGTCGAGATATTGGATTTTTTTTTCAGCAATTTTTTTGTAGAATATTGAAGAATGAATAAATACGTGGTGAAAAAATGGACCCAAAAACATGTTTAGTTTTTTTTTCATAGCATGTTGAAAAATCCCTAAATTTTGGCTTTCTACACTAGAACACGGCCTTAAGGTTCAAGTCTACTTTAGAAGGCTAAAAAAAAAGCTAAGATTTTTTTTCTCAGCTCCTTTATCGGATATGGCTATAAAACTATTTATACAACATTGTTTCATCCTTCGAAAGTACAAAAAAAAATATTTTTTATTTTATTTTGATTCTTTGAATAATTTATAGAAGGCACCGAAGTCGAGTCTTCGAAAATGTTTTGTCCCATGGCCGTCAGTTAATCTCAGGATTGGCAAGTCCGAGTAAAAAAAATAAAAAAGCATTTTAAAGAGGAAGGAAAAATCGATTAAAAAAAAAATTGTGGATGTTTGGAATAAATTGTAAAAAATTCAATGCTTCATTTTCATTTCAAACATGCGCAATTTTTTTTTAAATCGATTTTCCATTAACGGTGGGAAATTGTCGTGTAAGAAACCTTACTCTATAAAATGCTTTTTTATTTTTTTTTTCACACTTGCCAATCCTGAGGTTAACCATGGGATTAGCCATGGGAAAAGACATTTTCGACTTTGGCGCCTTATATAAATTATTCAAAGAATTGAAATAAAGTTTAATATTTTTGTTGTAATTTCGAAGGATCAAGCAGTGTTGTAAGAATAGTTTTATCACTACATCCGATAAAGGAGCTGAGAAAAAAAAGGTCAGAATTTTTTTTTTCGCCAATTTTTTTTGTAGAATATTGAAGAATGAATGTGGTGAAAAAATGAATGCAAAAACATAGTTAGTTTTTTTTTTCATAGCACGTTGAAAAATCCCTTGATTTTGGCTTTCTAAAACACGGCCTTAAACGGGACGATTGTTCAATTAAAATGAATCTTCGGCATCGTCGGCGTCTACCAGGGGAAGTCGTTCGTAATTTCCGACATTGTTAGCGACAGGCTTAAACTGCTAAAGTGCCAAACTGCGTGTCTCACTGTCATTGACAGTTGTCGCCGGTGTCAAAGAGCTGCCCTCGACGAGGCCCTCGTCCTCGCCCTCGCCGCTCTGTCCCTCGGTGCAGTATCTGCATCGCATTTTAGCGTCGTCCCCGACCTGAACAGAGCGCTGTATCACAATTAACGTCGTCAGACTGACGACGAACAAGATGCTCGGTACGATCGTCGCGATCAGAAGTTCGGTTCGCGTTTTGTTGAGATCGAACCGCGCTACGACGAAGAACGAGTCGTTCTGCGAACAGAACATGAACATTCTCCCATGGAAATAGTACATTACATCACGAGGTGCAATATGGACGTTTTCACGTCCGCTTGCGGACGTAAAAGCGTCCATTATTGTACTGAGTGATATAATAGTACATTACGATACGAGTGCGTTGAAACTTTTTCTGACGAGTGTGAGTTTGCAGCATGAGCCGAAGGCGAATGCTGCAATCACACGAGTTTCGTACAAAATTTTATTGCACGAGTGCGGAGAGTGCCATTTTACGCACACGAAGTGTGCTCAAAATGGGCACTTTACGCACGGAGTGCATTAAAGGAATATATCGCGAGATATATTCGATACAAACAATGGCGGTGGAACAAAACCTTCAAATTGCGCTCCTCATCTGAATTTTTTGGACCTTTGCCCTAAAAGGTCAATTCGGCAGTGGTAAAAATAATTTTACAGGCTTCCGTTCTCGCGAGATTTTTCTTTTGAAATAAAGTTATGAAAATACGGATGAGCAGTGTAATCCGAAAGAAATTTGTTCTTTTTAGCCGCTTTGTAAGACGTATGATATATTGAGCTTATTTCCGAAAAATATATTTTTGCTACTTTTTTAATATATCAACAATATATTTTGGATCTATCTTAGCGGAAATATATTCTACATATCGAAAATATATCCTGGAAATATAATCAATATATCAAGGGAAATATATGTTGTAATAAGAATATGAAATATATTCTATATATCTAGAATATATCGGGACATATATTACCACCACCGGCGAAAAGTTTCCGGACAAAACTTCAAAAACGTTTCTTCATGCCATTTCGGCGGAAGTCAACGTAAACTAATTTAACAAACGGCATTTTGAAGGAGAAGAATTCGACTTCTTTTCCTGTTTTTTAAATTATTTTTACAATTTGTTTTTACATGTGGACTCTATCTTGAAAACATAAAGGGCAAAGTTTGAGCTTCAATTTCCTTTTTTTTTTAACTTTGAGCGGTTTTTTTTCATAGTTATTCTGTTTTTTGTAAAAAAAAAAGGAAATTTGAAAAATCCCGTATTACACGAAAACAATTACGATTCATGAAAAACTTTAAGATAGCAAAAAGTTGCGTCTGTTTTCGTTGAGTTCAAAGGAATTTTTTCAGATTTTTTTTTCCAACATTTTTTTTCCGACCGAAAATAGGAGAAAGAAAGTGTGGGAAAAAAATGTGAAAAAAATCCGAGTTTGTCGAAAATGGTAAAATAAGGTATTTCTCCCTCTTGAAATTTTATCGATAATACCATAGTTCACGAAGTATGGTAATTGAATGAGCTGTGCAGACCCAGAAAATGAGCAAAAAAAATTTTGGAAAAAAAAATCTGTAAAAATTTCTCTGAACTCAACGGAAACAGATGCAACTTTTTGCTATCCAGAAATTTTTCATGAATCTTCTTTGTTTCCGTGTTATACGGGATTTTTCAAATTTCCGCTTATTTCACAAAAACAGAATGACTTTGGAAAAAAAATCGCTCAAAGTTAAAAAAAAAAATTAATTAAAGCTCAAAATTTCCTCTTGATGAATTCAAGCGTAAAAATGTATTTAAAAAATTTCCTCTAGAAATTTCCACCTGAGGAGAGGGGAAAAAAGGCGAAAAACAGTTGTTTTCAAAATAGAGTCAAAATTTAAAAACAAATTGTAAAAATGATTTAAAAAAACAGGAATCACAGTTTGTTAAATTAGTTTACGTTGACTTCCAGCGAAATGGCATAAAAAAACGTTCCAGACCTTTTTTGAAGTTTTGTCTGGAAACTTTTCGCCGGTGGTGTATATATTTTTAAATATATCAGGATATATAGTCTACATACCTAAAATATATCCTGATATATATTTCCATTAGCTTTGAAAAAAAATTGGGAGGGAAAATGCATTTTTGACAGTGTCATGAACACCATTGTGATTTTTTTTCTTCTCTGTGAACTCTTTTTTGTTCTATTTATATATATATATATTTATTATATCGAGGTGTATGGAACGTCGACCTTAGTGGCAAGCTACCACGATATATCAGTACATTATAAATAGGAATCGATTCGCGTGTACATTCTCATCATACAGTCTGTAGCTAGGCGAAACCTCATTCGCCGAGCCAACATGAGAGTTACGAGAATTCGCGTAGCTGTAGATTTTAGAACATCGTATTATGTCACAATGTTTATAGAATGAATGGAAAAAAAATTATTTCAAAAATGAAAGGAAAAAAAAATTGTAATTTGAATTATTTTTATAATATTCCAACAGTTAAAATAATATTCGCGATTTGCATAATTTTTAGAATTTTTTCACAATTTTTATTCCAGCCTGATAACGATATTTCTAAATTTTGAGAAATCATATTTTGATAAAAATTTTGGACGACTGTGGAATGAATTTTATTCACAGAGAAAAATTCATGTTCGATGCCAAAAACTTAAGCAAATTTCAGTTGTTATGATTTTTTGGGGTGAATTTTCTTACGTCGAGAGTCGAAGGGAGGCAAAAAAAAAATACATACCTTGTTGTAGAAGCACGGATATCGACTCTGAGCGGTATGATTGTCACCGTCGCGTCCGTGACTGGCGAGAAAATCGCGACACTCGCCTCTCAAAGTATTAACGCAGCCTTCCAAATTGATGTACAGTCGCGATGTATTGTAAATCGTGAGTGATCGTTGAGACGGCAAATAAGCGTCGCTTGGATCAATTGGATTCGCGAGGCTTCTCTCGTACATCGTGAGAAACGTTGTAAAATTAATGTACGGCTGTTGCACCGAATGCTCGTCCACCGACGTGCCATTCACGCAATCCTCCGTTCTACGCGAATGAAACCACATTTTTTCGTTATTTTTTTCGATCAAAATTGCGCGAGTTACGCGGGTTTAGCCGCGAATGGCGCTCCGGGCGAACGAGAATACGGGGTCTCCACAGTGACGCGCAGGGACTCTCTCTTCGGACGGACGCGCCAACAAACACGTTACATAAATTTAGAAGACGAGTTTGACACTCGGTTTTTCTGCGTTTTATCTTTTCTTCATCATCGTTCCTTTTCAATTCAATTTATCGAGCTGTTCCATTCCATTTTAGCAGCAAGGGTTGAAAGAACCCCAGTAAGACGAAAATAGCATAACAGATATTCAGGGTTGCAAATAATGCATTACTTTTTTTAGTGCATTCGCATTTTCATTAACCATTGAAATGTAATGGTTAATGGAAATTTTTTTCATTAACCATAAAAATGTAATGGTTAATGGAGATTATTTTCATTAACCATTAAAATTTAATGGTTAATGGAAATAATTTTCATTAACCACTAATATGTAATGGTTGATGGAAATTATTTTCATTAACCATTAAAATTTAATGGTTAATGAAAATTATTTTCATTAACCATTAAAATTCAATGGTTCATAGAAATAATTTCCATTAACCATTAAATGTTAATGGTTAATGAAAATGCAATTGCTTTAAAAAACTAATGCATTATTTGCAACCCTGCCAATTACAATGTAGTGTGTAATAGAAAAAATTTCCATTACCCACTGCAATGTAATGTGTTAATGAAAATAATATCCATTAACCATTAAATTTTAATGGTTAATGAAAATAATTTCCATTAACCATTAAATATTAATAGTTAATGAAAATAATATCCATTAACCATTAAATTTTAATGGTTTCCTAAAATAATTTCTATCAACCATTAAATTTTAATGGTTAATGCAAATAATTTCTATTAACCATTGTTAATGGTTAATCAAAATAATTTTCATTGACCATTAAATTTGATTAGCCATTAAAAAAGTAATGGTTAATGCATTACTTTTTCATTAAAAAATTCGCAACCCTGCAGATATTGCAGTTTGAGTCGATTTTATTATAATTCTTCGTGAAATATATTTTACAGTATCGAGATATTTTTCTCGAGGTAATTCAATTCTTCAACCCTCCAAAACAACACCTCTTATCAATCGGTCTGCTGAGAAAATATCAAGCAAAGATTGATGTTTCTCATTTTTTTTGTCATCCCTGCGTGTCTCTTTTTCACCACCCCCTTAATTCTCCTTCACCCGTTTTTTTTTTTTATAATCCAACTTTCATCCCTTACCTAATGCCGCTGCCGTCCTTGAAAACGCGAAAACAACTCGCTATAAGGGCTCTCGAATATTCATCGTCCCAGATCTTTCTCGGTTCTGTCAAACGTTCACCCGATAAATTGCCATTGGCACGATTTAGCGCGTAAGCTCGAGCGCATCTTGCCGTATAAACATTGTCGTCCTGCATCAGGAACACATTCGCATTCGTTGTGCTGATTTTTGGACAATAACGGTCACACAAGAAGGGACGTTTTATCTTTGTGCAGCGGGAATTTTGACAACTGAAGAAACCATTCAGCTTCATATTGTCCTTCTCGCTGTCGATTACGATACCGTCGGCCTTGTAATGGCAAAGCATCAGCTCGCTCATGTTAGCGCAATGTCCGAGGCTGCAGTTGAAAACACCCGCGAGGGTACTGCACTCACTTCCGTTGTTGCAGTTGTATCGTTTCAAACCGAGCAGATTTACCTGAATATATATTTATTGATGTTTAGAATCAATTCGAAATCCCTTTCGAATTGTTTAGAATTGTTGTTCATTTAATTTTAAGGGGTTCGTTATTTGAGGGTTGAAAAAAAGGGTTGAAAAAAGGGGAGAAAAAAATTATATTTTGTCTTTTAATTTATTTGATTTAAATTTATTTAATTTAAATGATCAAAATTTCCAATGAAGAAGAATTTTGGTTTATTGTAATTTCAAAGGTTTCTTTGTTCAAGGGTGAAAAAATTAAGAACTGAATAAATCACATGTTGTATTTCGAATTTTGTTTTAAATTGACAAGAATTTTTGTGCATTTTCATTTCGAGGGTTTGATTATTTGAGGGTTGAAAAACAAGGAAAGGAAGAAATTGTTTTTTTTTTTCTTTTGGGAACTATGATTGATCGAAATTTGACGAGAATTTTCGAATTGACGAGAATTTTTGTTTACTTTATATTCAAGGGTTTCGTTGTTTAAGGTTGGAAAAATAAGGAAACGAATAAATCACACTTTTTGTCTCGAAATTTTTTTCATATTCGTAAGAATTTTTATTCATAATGATTTCATGAGTTTCGTTATTGGAAGATTGAAAACCAAGGAAATGGATTTTTTTTATTAATTCAATTTCATGAGTTTCGTTATCTAAGGGTTGAAAAATAAAGAAATGTAAAAATTGCTTTTCTTGCTTATTATAATCATTAATAATTTCTTTTAAATTCGAGAGAATTTTTATAATTTCTCAATTCTGGAAGTTTCTCTGTTTAAAGGTTATAAAATAGGGGGATGCAAAAATTAAATTATTTCCAGAGTTGTGAAAATAGTAATTTAAAAGTAATGCATTACCCATTAATTTAAACAATGTGTATTGGACAAGTTTTCCATCACAAATGAAAATAGTAATGTGTAATAGATGCGTGTTCCATTACAATTTAAAAAAGTAATGTGTAATGGATGCATCCCATTACAAATAAAAAAAGTAATGTGTAATTGATGCATGTACCATTACAAATAAAAAAGCAATGTGTAATGGATGCGTGTTTCATTGCAAATAAAAAAGTAATTTGCAGTGGAGAATATTCCATTACAAATAGAAAAATTGCCGTGCTCGTATTAGAAACTTCCACATTGCTGTCTCATTATTTTATTTTGCTCACTAAAAGTTCATCCACAATTATCACAAATGATCCATAAAGTTAAAAAAAAGACTATGCACATTATTTAGGGATTCAATAAAGCGACAAATTTTGTATCAGTAATTTGTAATTTTTGTAGATTACTTATAATTATGGGCAACAGCGTGTAAAAGCAAGTTTAATATAAAGTTGGATAATTTTTGGGGTTGAGTACATTTTCGTACTTCATATTTAACGATGAACTGTCTGTTTTTTTGTTTCTATCTTTTAACTTTATGGATCATTTGTGATAATTGTCGATGAATATTTACTGAGCGAAATAAAATAATGAGACAACAATGTGCAAGTTTCTAATACGAGCACGGCAATTTTTCTGTTTGTAATGGAATATTCTCCACTGCAAATTACTTTTTTTATTTGTAATGGCACATGCATCCATTACACATTACTTCGTTTATTTTTAATGGGACATGCATCCATTACACATTACTTTTTTTTTGTAATGGGACTTGCATCCATTACACATTACTTCTTTTATTTTTGATGGGACATGCATCCATTACACATTACTTTTTTATTTGCAATGGGACATGCATCCATAACACATTACTTTTTTTATTTGTAATGGGACATGCATCCATTACACATTACTTTTTTATTTGTAATGGCACATGCATCCATTACACATTACTTTTTTATTTGTAATGGAACACGCATCCATTACAAATTACTTTTTTTAAATTTGTTATGGCACATGCATTCATTACAAATTACTTTCTTATTTATAATGGCACATGCATCCATTACACATTACTTTTGTAATTTGTAATGGAAAACTTGTCCATTTGACATTATGCAGTGTAATGGGTAATAAATACAGTAATGCATTATCAAAGTAATGCATTATTTACAACTCTAATTATTTCAACCACTACAATTTTCCGAAATCAAGAGAGTATTTTGTAATAAAAAAATTTAGTTTCATTTTTTTTCTTCTAAATCCATGACTGTCACTTTTTATTCTTTTTTTTTGCCTGATTGTGTTACGAAGCAATAAATTGGGACGCAATCGCGTGTTTTACAATTTCGTCGGTCTCGTAGCTAAAAAAAAAGCTCCAAACGGATTATGAACCCGTCTGGAAAACTGGCTAATAAAAAATAATGTTACAACTTTGAGCATCCCGTCTGTGGTGCACAAATTCGTGCCAACGGAGCGGGACAACTACCCTTCTTCTGTACGGGGGTTGATTCACGCGAATTCACGAAGGGTTCGCGAATGGCCGACTTGAGGTCGGATATTTAAGGTATAACCATGGCAACCGTGAGAGAATTTTCCCTCGCGTTGAGCACGAAGAGCAGCGCGTCTCGAATACGTTCAACTTTTTCATTTTTTTTCCTTCCCTCCCTAGAAACTCATTTTTCGAGGCTCTGTTTCTGGAAAATACACTTACTCGGGGGATGAAAAAAGACTGCAGTGGTTGCAAAAAAATAAAGCTATCATTTTTTAATTTAATTTATTTTTCATTCTGTAGTTTTATTTAAATCAATATCATTTTTTTTAATAAACAATTTACTGATTATTTTTGGGCCTAAAATCGATTCATTTTTGCAAAAGTGCATCATTTTTCCAAAAATTCATTTTTATACACTACCGGCGAAAAGTTTCCGGACAAAACGTCAAAAAAGGTCAGGAACGTTTTTTTATGCTTTTTCGCCGGAAGTCAACGTAGACTAATTTAACAAGCGGCATTTTAAAGGTAAGGAATGCGTCGTTATTTCCTGATTTTTTAAATTATTTTTAGAATTTGTTTTTAAATTTGGGCTCTATTTTGAAAACAGCTGTTTTTCGCCTTTTTCACCCTTTCTTCAGGTGCATCCATCTAGAGGAAATTTTTGTAATACATTTTTACGATTGGATTCATAAAGAGGAAAGTTCGAGCTTCAATTTCTTTTCTCCAAAAACTTTGAACGACTTTTTTTCCAAAGATATTCTGTTTTTTTGTGAAAAAAGAGGAAATTTGAATAATCCCGTATAACATGAAAACAAAGAGGATTCATGAAAAACTTCAGGATAGCAAAAAGTTGCGTCTGTTTTTGTTGAGCGCAGAGAAATTTTTTCAGATTTTTTTTCCCACATTTTGTTTCCTCATTTTCTGAGTCCGGAGCTCAGACCATTCAATTATCATAAATCGAGAACTATGGGATTATTGATAAAATTTTAAGAATGAAAAATACTTTATTTTACCATTTTCAACACATTGGAATTTTTTCAAATTTTTTTCTCTAGTTTTTTTTGTAGCCTTACTATAAGAAAACGAAATTTTGGAAAAAAAATCTGAAAAAATTCCTCTGAACTCAACAAAAACAGACGCAACTTTTTGCTATCTTAAATTTTTTCATGAATCCTCTTTGTTTTCGCGTTACACGGGATTTTTCAAATTTCCTCTTTTTTCACAAAAAAAAACTTTGGAAAAAAAATCGCTTAAAGTTTTTAAAAGAGAACGTTGGAGCTCAAACTTTCCCCTTTATGAATCCAATCGTAAAAATGTATAGAAATTTTTTTTTTTTCGAAAGACAGCTTTTTTCGAAACAGAGTCCAAATCTAAAAACTAATTGTAGAAATAATTAAAAATACCGGAAATGAAGCCGAATTCTTCCCCTTTAAAATACCGCTTGTTAAATTAGTCTAGATTAATTAGTAATGTAGATTAGAAAATTTTGAAGTTTTCCTTTCAAGTCTTATACTTTAATTCCGTTCTCTCATCGAGGGGTTGAAAAAAGGCAATTTCAAAGACTTGGCTCTGCCGCTGCCATTTTGTATCAGAATGATGATTAAAAAAATTTTTTTCACCCTTGAATATGTGTCCAATAAACCCTTTGAGAATAAATCCTGCTCCTCTTTCCATACTACCATAATAAATTCTCAAAGTTGCCCCTTCTTTTCAACCCCTAAAGTTGTCTCAGACCTTGAATTCTCTTTCCTTTGGGAATTTTCATTGTTTACTTTTTTTTTTAAATATATCTATTGGGGGCAATTTTCATGGTTTTCTTCTGATACTCTTCTTTTTACCTGCGGGCAGGGGATGCTCGTGAATTTCGTGCAATTTTCCAGCATCATGTCCGTACCGTTGCGTCGAACTGTGGCGTGTATTTGCGGACAAAAACCCGTTGTTTTCGTCAGACACCATTCACCGCAACTCGCCCAGGCGCAATAATTCACCAATGTTGCATTCACCGTTTGGCACATTACCGGATTCGGCTCGATGCCCGCATTGAATGCTCTGAATGGAGAAAAGAGAAGTATCCTTCAATGGCGTTTCCGGCGCACAATGGAGGACATAGAATCGTGCAAGTGGAATCTACGAGCAAGATTTTGCGATATGTATCGTGATAATTGGACGTGGAGTCGTTTTTCGTACGAGTGTCATACAAAATTTTATTGCACGAAGGCGTGAAAGCCCATTTCACACACACAAAGTGTGCGTAAAATGGGTCTTTTACGTACGGAGTGCAATAATAGTACATTACATCACGAGGACGTAAAAACATTTTCTGACGAGTGTGAGTTTCTCACTCAAACTTACACTCGTCAGAAAATGTTTTTACGCCGAGTGATGTACGATATTTTATACCACGAGGGGCAATATGAACGTTTTCACGTCCGCTTGCGGTCGTAAAAGCGTCCATTATTGTACTGAGTGATATAAAGTCACTTTTTGGAGTCATTTTTTTCGATGCAAGTTGATTTTACGTCGCTGCAGAAAGTCATCGTAAATTCGAAAAATTGTGCAAAGTCAAAATTTGCTCATAGATTCATTTTTTTCCCATCGAAAAATTAATTAAGACAGATTGATGAACGATGAAAATCGGGAAATTGAGAGGAGACGTTTGCAAGCATTTCTTTTTCGATTGAAATTTTTTTTTGATACCGAACCTCTTGAGCGATTTTTCTTAAATTAAAAATCAAGAGTCCTTGTAATGGAGAGTATCTGCAGAAAAAATTTTAGCTTGATAATTGGAAAATTACAAAGAGGGCATGTAATAAATTTGGCGAAATTTGAAAATCCTGCTCGATTGAAAATTCTTTTCCATTTATGGAAATTTTGAAAAGACTTAATTTTCAGTAAATAGTGTAAAGAAGTTGCTGTATAACTAATAAGACAGGCAGAGTTAAGGAAAAACACAAAGTTAAGGGGGGTGTAAAAAAAAAGTTATCTGTGACGTGACATTTATGATTGATCGTCGTAGAAAGAAATGTCACAAAATCCCAACACGTTCGTAAATCCCTGAGAGAGAAGTTCTCACGGTGCGTTATCGCTAATCCGAGCTGGTCAACCGGAAAATTGCCAATTTCCTTCTTCAGATCGTGAGATTCAGCGTTCAAAATCGTCGGCTCGAAAATTTATTTATTACAGAATTTTGCAATAAAAGGGTAATTAATGCTTCGATCGGATTGAGAGATGCGATAATAAACGTCGATGAAAATCTATAGAAGTTTCGACCCTCAATTATTATTCTCGCTCAAGAAGGAATAATGAGATTTCGAGAATTGTTTTTGCAATGCAATAAGTTTCGATCGTAGAGATCGTGAAGTCGAATTTTTCAAGGTCAAGGTTTCGTTCATGAATGTCAAACACGCGATGTGATGGTTCACTTAAATCAACTTTGATTAAATTTTGTTAGAATTAATTTAAAAAAAATCAAAGATACACACAAAAAGTTTCCTCTCAATGTACCGAATAATGTATTGTTTGCAAAAGATTTTTGAAAACTTGAAAAATTTCGAAGAATTGATATTTTGACAGCAAGAAATTTGAATTATTGATTAAATGTTCAATGAGTGAGTAAAGAAAATGAAGAGTTAAATAAACCATAAGTTATTTTTATAATCCTAACATACTTTTGGAAACATTATATTTACTTTTAAATAGAATTTTTTTTTTAAATTAGAAATATTCAAAGATACACAAAAAAGTTTCCTCTCAATGTGTCGAAAAAATGATTGTTTGCAAAATATTTTTAAATACTTGAAAAATTTAGAAAAATTGATATTTTGACAGCAATAAATTTGAATTATTGATTAAATGTTAAATGAGTGAGTAAAGAAAATGAAGAGTTAATTAAAGCATAAAGTATTTTTATAATCTTAACATACTTTTAGAAAGCTAATATTTACTTTCAAATCGAATTTTTTTTTAAATTTAAAATTTAAAAATATTCAAAGATCCACAAAAAAGTTTTCTCTCAATGTACCGAAAAATTTATCGTTTGCAAAAGATTTTTGAAAACTTGAAAAATTTCGAAAAATTGATATTTTGATAGCAAAAAATTTGAATTATTGATTAAATGTTCAATGAGTGATTAAAGAAAATGAACAGTTAATTCAAGCATAAAGTATTTTTATAATCCTAACATACTTTTGGAAACATAATATTTACTTTTGAATCGAATTTTGTTTAAATTAAAAATCTAAAAATATTCAAAGATACGCAACAAAAGTTTCCTCTCAATGTGTCGAAAAAATTATTGTTTGCAGAAGATTTTGAAATACTGGAAGAATTTAGAAAAATCGATATTTTGACAGCAACAAATTTGAATTGTTGATTAAATGTTCAATGAGTGAGTAAAGAAAATGAAGAGTTAATTAAAGCATAAATTATTTTTATAAACCTAACATACTTCTGGAAATATAATATTTACTTTTAAATAGAATTTTTTTTTAAATTAAAAATTTCAAAATCCTCGAAGATACACAAAAAAAGTTTCCTCTTGATGTGCCGAAAAAACTATTGTTTGCAAAAGATTTTTAAATACTTGAAAAATTCAGAAAAATTGATATTTTGGCAGCAAAAAATGTGAATTATTGATCAAATGTTCAATGAGTGAGAAAAGAAAATGAAAAGTTAATTAAAGCATAAAGTATTTTTATAATCCTAACATTCTTTTGGAAATATAATATTTATTTTTAAATAGAATTTTTTTAAGGCTGGGAACTTGGAAAATTAATTAATTAAATTTTAAATAAGTGAAGAAAATTAACTATAAATTAGAGCATAAAATATTATTATGATCAACAACAATTTTCTGGAAACAAAAGATTTTTTTTCAATAGAATTTTTGAGGGTTGGAAAATTTGGAAAAATTGATTGATTATCGAGTAAGTGAAGTATTAATTAGAGCATAAAGTATTTTTATAATCATAAAATATTTTAGCAAGCACAAAATATTTCTTCTTAAATAAAGTTTTTTGAGAGCCAAAAATTCAGAAAATTAACAAAATAATAAATAAGTAAATAAAATGACGTGTTAATTGAAGCACAAAAAATTTTTATGATCATAGATTATTTTTAGAAGCATGTAATATTTATTTTTCAATAAAATTGTTTTAATAAAATATTTTTTTTTACCTGTGGGAAGGCATGTAGATCGCGACGCTCAGGTAAACAAGAGCAACGCAGCTGATGACGATCGTAAATTGGCAAAAACATATGCTTCCGCATATTCTACGATCCTGTTCCGGTATCATGCGTTGCTTGTACTTTCGTCCCATTTTATTTTACTATTATTTATTTATATTTCGCGATAATTCAATATATATAGATAGATATACAATATATATATATTTTTGAATATAAATCAACGTACACTAATTTGTTTCTCGTAAATGAACTCGGCCCAACATAACTCTCAACTCGCCATAAATTTCTTTCAATCATCCCCCTTTTTCAACGAATACGTAAAATCGATTTTGATCCATTATTCCACGTGTATTGCCTGAACTAATGCTCACAATTTTTTTCCTTCGTCAATTGCCTCATCAACCTCATTTTTTCACCCTCTTGATCCCTTTGACCAGTATCTACGTGCCAGAAATAGGGGTTGAAAAATGTAGACTGAAAAAATAAAATAAAAGCTTCGGGCTTGAAATAAAAAATGGATTTTTTGTATTTTTTGTCAAGCAGGGACGATGCAGAGTCAATGGGGCTTACAGATAACGCGTGTATCGAGATAATAGAGGGTACGTTAGGGGCTTCAACCCTTAAAAAAATAATGACTCTCAGACCGCGCCTCTTTCGACTCTCTCGATGTGTTTTTTTCTTCTTTCCTCTCTATTGCAAGGTAAATTACCTTAATGCACTTCGGAGAACCATTAACGACTAATTATCTTTCATCCCCTAATTTCCTAATACGTCGTAGTTTGCAGTAAAAATTTTTCCTCTCAACATCAATTGTAAATTATCGTTAAATATCGTAATTAATAAAATATTTTCTCATTTCGTTCTCGATTCGTTGTAAAACTGTGCGTTTGTATAAATCCTATAAATTTTGGGGGTAGGATAAAGAGGGAGATACGAATAATTCGAAATTCCCAAAGGAAATTTCACCCCCTTCGTACTTTATGCATTAAAAAAAACAATGTTTTTTTTAATCGCCAATTCTCTATTTTTTTCACTATTTTCGAATCGGTAAATCTATAAATTCGATTGGAAATTAATCGATATCTGTGAGGGGTTGTTTAACCCCGGGGTGAAAATCTGGTTGCTCCGAAAAAATTTCCTGGAGGGGAAAAAATCAAGCTTTTTTTCAAAATTTCCTCTGCATCAACAATATCCTCGGAGCGTTGTAAATCATCGTTCTACCCTCTAAAATAAACACGACGACCGGAAATGACCTCAGAAGCTGCTACGCTCTCGGACATTGTAAACATCGACGCGGCGAGTCTCGAATTTTGGATTGATTTTTTTTTTCCTCTTTCTACTCTCGTTTGTCGTGCTCGAATAACGATGATTTTACGATTTTTTCCTTGATAGTCAAATCGAGAATTCATCGACACCAAGACGACCCTTTCATGGCGACGATTTGACCTCTGTTTGTGATTATCCTTCTCGCCAATGACTTATCAAAAGCCTCTAAATATCCACTATGACACTCGGCACCAAACTCATTTCCGTCCATCCTCCGCCGGCGAAACGATGCATTCCTCGATAAAACCACCCTCTTAATCTCGCCTCCCCCAACGAAGCTACCCTTGTTTTATTTTATTTCAAATGTCGAAGTTTCAGATATTTTTATTAATTTTTTTATCCTCCCTTCGACCGGCAAACTAATCGCAACTTTGACGTCGCTAAGGGTTGAATATTTTTCTTGAAGTCTCGAGTGACAAACCACGCGATCGAGAGATCACCCCGCGACTGAGGACTGTTTGGGTTTTCCAAGCACAAGCAAGGGACTACTCGAGCCAAACGAATACACGAACAAATGTCTGTGTTTGTGTTTCTGCGAGGGTTGCATGTATATAGGCTACTATCGACGACAAGACCAGCTGCGTACGCATGTATATGGGGCGTTTCATGGGGAAAAACAACCCCCTAAATTTTGGAACGAATTCTGGCCTGGAAAAGCTTTCTCAAATTTTCGCAAATTTTTTCCAGCTGCAAATCATAATGATATCCTCATGATGTTCTAATAATTATTCCTAAAGTTAATGTTTAATTTTGATTGTTAATTTTTTTACTTTATAAATTTTCATGAAAGCTTGAGTGTCGTCTCAATAAAAAAAGGGGATGAATTATCAAAATTCCCTTTCAGTTCATTTTTTTTCTCAGAGGCGATATTCGAGTCGAGAAAAAGTTAATCAACAAAGTCAATTTTATAACGAATTATTAAAAAAAAAAAAAATAACTCATGGACTTTTAGGGGAGGACAAAATAACTATCGTCATCTTACTCCATTTCTATCAAAAAAAATCAATTTTAATAATTTTGATAAAAATTTTCGTATTTTTGACAAATGACTCAATATTGTTAGTTGGAGGGTTGCGAGAGGCTCGAAAACAACCCCAAAAAATTCAAAAAGTTCGTTGGAACCTAAAGAACATTTTTTTGGGAGAATTCCAAAAATTAACAAAGTTCAAGGTCATTTGGGTTAACTTTGAACGTCCCATATGCATGTACAGCAAGACTGAGCCATACGAGAATGCCGAGGCTTTTAAGGGTGGGTGGGAGTCGAGAGGGATGTACTTGCTTTTGTAAAAGTATAGTTTTCTGTTGCGCGCGCGTGTCCTCAAATGTTTCGTGCCCTCTTTGTCGGATCGAGCTTGCGCCCTGAATTCGACGCTTTTTTTGAGCTTTCGAACTTTCAATCTCCCATCCCTTGATAGAGAGAGGGTTGGCTGCCCGGAGTTCGTTAGACCCGCAAGAGGCATCCCTATTTCATATAAATATATATATATGAGGCATTCCACGTCAAATCGGCCAACCCATTTCTTGAAATCACTAAAAATCGCATACAAATTTTTATAAAGTAGTTCTAACTGTCAAGAAGATTCGTGATTTTTTTCAGATTTTTATGTTACATATTTTAGCCGGAAAAAAATACAAAAAAATTTCTTGTTCCATTTCGTAACTCAAAAATTATTAATCGTACGAAAAAAAAAGTGCAACATGAAATTTAGGATTTTCAACGTACTTTTCACTGAAATTTTTTACGAACTCCTCCAAAAGCTCTATATGCCATTTTCCGAGCAAATAATGTTTTGATATTTTTTTTCTCAGAATTGACATCTTCGATTTGTCTTTAGTTTTGACAGTTTTTTACTTGATATATTTACAAACTATAAAAAAATTGGCTCAGTGGAGAATCCATTTTATCCAATCCAATTTTATGTTCTACTTTTTTTTTCGTACGATGAATAATTTTCGAGTTACAAAATGGGACAAACAAATTTTTTGTATTTTTTCCGGCTAAAAAATGTAATTTAAAAATCTGAAAAAAATCAGAAATTTTCTTGATAGTTAGAACTACTTTCTAAAAATTTGTATGCGATTTTTGGCGATTTCAAAAAATGGGGTGGCTGACTTGACGTGGAATGCCTCATGTATTAGACTAATTAAAAAAAGCAACTATTTTTTGTTCTTCGAAATAACATATTAAATACTTTCAGCAAGGTTAAAAAATATGCCTGTTAAAAGCAGAGCTCTTAATATAAATATTTAGATATGTCTCATCGCAAATTTATATTTTCCATTTAAATAACACAGGAAATTTTTTTTTCAAACTTTGAAATTGTATATCTCGGCTTCAAGTCAATGTACCAAATTCAAGGTTGAAATTAGATTTTTAGTAAATTTCACTTTTTTTTTCTAGTTTCCGGCAAAATGTTGAAACTTATTACTAAATGTCGTAAAATATTTTTTGAAACAAAAGTTTAAATTGCATTAACATAAATTACCTAATTTTTAAAGAAATTACCAACAGTAGTTCACCCCGATTCACAGTCTAATATACATATGGGGCGTTCCATCACAAATCGGACAGTTTGAAAAACGTTTTTTTTTCCTCAAATTTTTTATATTTTTTAGTACTCATCGAAAGGCCCTTGCTGGTAAATTTTGAGATATTTTGATTACCCGTTCAAAAGATATTAAATTAACAAAAAAACCGTTTTTTTCGGGATTTTGGTCATAAGTTCTTTAATAATGGTCCAAATTAAATTTTTTTTTTTAAATTTTTCTTTTGTTTATGGCCTTTTCATAAAAAAATACAACAAAAATATTTGACGTGTTTATAAATGAGTTTTTTGAGTTTTAAACTTGAAATCGCGTTTTTAAAAGTGAGTGTATATATATTTTTTTTTTTAATTTTTTGTTTTAAACATCAATCTATTCAACAACTTTTAAGACTAGTCCGATCGCGGGATTTCCATAACTACTTTTTTTTATCAATTTTTAAAAACTAAAATTTTTTTTTATTTAAAATACTTTTATAAAAAAGTGTCAAAATGAATTGCAAATAATGAAAAAAAAAAATACTATACAGTAACGAAAATTGATATTCATAATAATTAATTGACAGAAAACAAAAAAAAAAAAATTCAAAAATCGAAAAAAATAGTAATTATGGAAATTCCACGATCGGACTAGTCTTGAAAGTTGTTGAATAGATAGATGTTTAAAACAAAAAATTTAAAAAAAATCAAAACACCTACACACTTTTAAAAACGCGATTTAAAGTTTAAAAAACTCATTTAAAAACACGTCGAATATTTTTGTTGTATTTTTTTCTGAAAAGGCCATAAAAAACAAAAAAAAATTAAAAAAACTTAATTTGGACCATTATTAAAGTAGTTATGACCAAAATACCGAAAAAAGCGGTTTTCTGTTCTTTTGAACGAGTAGGTAAAAAAAAATCTCAAAATTTACAAGCCAGGGTCTTTTGATGGGTACTAAAAAATATAAAAAATTTGGGGACATAAAAAAAAAAAGTTTTTCAAACGGTCCGATTTGGGACGGAATGCCCCATATATATATTAGACCGTGAATAACTTTTGAAGGAGTGAGTTAATCGAAAAATCATAAGAGACCTTTTTTGTAGAGCGTTCAATTCCCTACAAGAATACGTATCGTTCAGTTCGGTACATTGATTTGAGGCCGAAGTATGAAATTTCAAAGTTTGAAATTATTTTCCAGTTATTTAAATGGGAAATAGAAAATTGCGATGAGACATATCTAAATATTTATATTCGGAGCTCTGCTTTTAACAGGCATCTTTTTTCACCTCCCCGAAAGTATTTAATATGTTATTTCGGAAAACAAAAAATAGTCGCATCTTTGAATCAGTCTAATATTTATATATGTGAGGATCTGTAGCATATAGTTATGATTCTCCCTCTCTCGATGACCTCTCGCCGAAAGGTCGCAGACGACCGAGCTTCCGGTTAAGCGCGAGCGGTAGCGCTTTCGGGAAGGGGTGGTTTTCACCCCATCGCGCACCGCTCTCGGTAACGTCGACATTTTGTGATTTTCATCCTTCTTATCGACTATCGAGAGGATACCGATAAAGAATTTTGAGGTTAAACAAGTTTTTCGAAAATAAAGCTTGATAAAGCAGCCCCTAAAAAGGGAGGGTAGTTCTGTCATCGATTCTGTCCTTTTCAAGTGTTCTGTCCTTTTATATTTTGTTTTTGTGACCAATCTTTTTTTTTCATAGTCAAAATGTCACGAAATGTGAAAAAATTATATTTTTCAAAATGGCGGAACGCGTCAGCGTGTGTGACGAAATCGTCATTTTGAAGGGTGTCATTTTTTTCCCCGAAGACAGTGGACAATTATATGAGGGTTGGATTTTACTTTTAATCTCTAACCAACTTGTTTAGGTTATAAAGGTTGGGAGTGTCCACTCAAAAAAATATGTACAAAAATCTGTATAAAATTTAAAGACAAAAATATCTAGCTAAAAATATAATAATAATAATAATAATAATAATAATAATAATTTGATATTCTTTAAAAACCACCACATAAAATTCAATTAAAATTATTATTAATATAAGAACAAATAAATCAAATTTATTTTCTATTTAATCTAATTACTTACTTTTTTTTACTTGATTTTAGGACTTTAATCAGTTTAATCAGTAGAGAATGATAAAATAATGGTCAAATTTTTTATCAGCACGATATTTTTTTTCCATCCTTTTGGAAATGTTTTTGAAGCAATTTGCTTATTGTTCAATAATTTGCATATTAAAAAATGACAATTAAAACAAAAATTGTAAATTCAAAAATTGACAGTAATTGATTTTTTTTTATACGATAAAGAAATGTAAAAAGAAAATCAGAATCGTGATTAAGTGCGATTGCGTGATAAAATAAAAAACATTCGTAATTTTCCATCGTTTTGATGTAAAAAAAAAAGATGTACGGAGAAAGGAAAATTGTTTGTTGGTTTAACAGAAAAAATCGTGTTCGTATATTCAATCCAATTTCGTACACTTGGTTATTTACAATATAATAATTTTGCTTAATATCTTTTTTTTTTAATCGTAAGAGCGAATTAATAATCGAGATTAAATTCTGTATATACAGGCTTTCTAAGGATCAAAGAGATTGGTTTCGTTTTTTTTTCCTTCATTGTTTTTTTTTGTTTTTTTTTCAAAGAAGCGGTGAGAAATCGTTTTTTGTTCTCAAATTTTTTTTGTAAAGTGACGAGATGTATTTTTTGGAGTAAAAATGGCCTCACTCGAGTGTGATCGATATTTCGTTGGCTCGGAGCGTGAATGTAAAGCTAAATATATTTATATAGTGCAGTTTGCGACTATTTTTTTTCTTTTTTTTTCGTTCATTGATTTTTTTCTTTCGGTTTTTCCGTCTGCTTATCGGAGAATCCTATGACATTTTTTTTTACCTTTTTTCAAAGCGAGAATCGTACAATGCGATCTAAAGTAGAGAGATCTATGAAAATTTCGTGTAGGATAGTGAAAAAAGTTTCTTTCTATTCAATGGCAATTATGCTGATACCCGAAAAGCAAGTCGTCTCATATTTTTTTCTGATTTTTTTTTCAAATTTGTTATTTTTCTAATTCTCTTCTTTCTCTCTCTTTCTCACGATTTTCACAATTCTAACAAGACGACAATATTCAATATTGGCACTATCAAATGGCGTTTTTTTTCGATTACATTTTTTTCCCTCCAATCCGTCGAAAAATATAATCCAGAAATGAGAGAAAAATTATTATCATCTCAGTGAGGAAAACGAGGGTGATAATTTTTTTTTTTTCAACAGTGAGGAAATATTTTACCATTATTTGAAAAATTTAAGATTTTTCGCAAAAATAAGATTTCGAAAACTGAAAAATAATAATGAAAGAACTCGACGATTGCCAGAACTTTTTTTTTGGCCCAATTTAATTTCTCGCGGAATTGAAAAAGCTCGAGTGCAAAAAAAAGCTTGCAATTTAAGGCATAGTGGATTTCACAACCATTCCAGATTCATGGAAAAAATTTCCCTCCATTGCTCGAAAAAATGTTCTTGTTCAAAATGAAAATTTTGAATTTAATTTTTCGGTTTTGATTTTTTTTTAATTATTTTTTTGTCAATATATGAAACGAACACATTTTTCACTACTTTTCTTACGTAGTAAATGTAATTTCCTTTTATTTTTTAATCGTCTCATTTAATTAATTAATTAATTAAACGATACCGTTAATTAATTTTTCGCAACGTTTAATTATCTTGAGGTGCATTTTAACGAGAACCATCGAGGTGTTCGCGTACAAAAATTCGTAACAATTTTATAACATTTTTTTTATGTTCTCCTTATCGTCAAGATCGCATCGATAACGTTAATTATATTCACAGGCAAAAAAGTTTTTCTCTTCTACCTATTCCTTACTTAAATATATATCATATATAATATATTTGAATTACGCGCGATCCGAGCCTCGAAATTTGTCAAGGGAATCTGCATTTGACGCCTGATAACGATAAATTTTCATTGAATTAAGGGAGGAAGAAGGAAGAGCCTGAATTGAAAGGCTTGAAAATAAAAATACCAATTCTGCGATTTTTTTTCTTGGCTCCAATAAATGGAATACCTTTGCAATTTTTAGGACACTTAAACACGGATTCAGAGATAGCGAAACAATTTTTTGATACAAAAATATAAATTATTTCTCACGAAATAATTAAATATTCAGCGTCAAGGCATTTTAAACATTATTAATTATTTTTGTTATAAAAATCAATTTTTGTTAAATGAAATTTTTTTCTCAACGTCGAAATATATGTCTTAAAATACGGTGAAAATTTCACAAAGATTCGTTTTATTTTAGCTGAGAAAAAAAATCGCAAAGATTGGACTTTGCGATTTCTCCCTTGAAATTAGAAATTCTGCGTCTTGATTCTCGTTTATTTATTTATTTTTTTTTTGGCGAAAAATGACAGATCCCTTCGAGCGAAAGAAGAAATATTTTCGAGGAGATTCTCGTAGATTTCTATCACTGACACTATCTCGAAACTAAGGCGTGTTGCGATGATAAGAAAAGGGAAAAAAATGTATTTTTTCTTTCTCTTCTTCTACTTCGAGGGCAGCTTTTTTTATAGTATCATTATTACAAACAAGTTTCTCTAAGATCCGCTGATGCATATGGAAGGCTCTAAATTTTCGGTCATTCGTACTCTGTTTTTTTTTTCATTTTAATTTTCTAAATAATACGATGAAAAATTAACTCGGTTACTTGGAAGCAGAGTTGTGAAAATAGTAATGCAAAAGTAATGCATTACCCATTACTTTAAACAATGTGTATTGGACAAGTTTTCCATTACAAATTACAAAAGTAACGTGTAATGGATGGGTCTTTCATTACAAATAAAAAAAGTAATGTGTAATGGATGCATGTGTCATTACAAATAAAAAGTAATGTGTAATGGTTGCATGTGCCATTACAAATAAAAAAGTAATGTGTAATGGATGCGTGTTCCATTACAAATACAGAAAGTAATGTGTAATGGATGCATGTCCCATTGCAAATCAAAAAGTAATGTGTAATGGATGCGTGTTCCATTACAAATAAAAGAGTAATGAGTAATGGACACGTGTCCCATTACAAATTACAAAAGTAATATGTAATGAATGCATGTGCCATTACAAATAAAAAAGTAATGTGTAATGGATGCGTGTGCCATTACAAATAAAAAAAAGTCTATTCTATCTATTACACATTACTTTTTTATTTATAATGGAACACGCATCCATTACACATTACTTTTTTTATTTGTTATGGAACACGTATCCATTACACATTACTTCTTTTAATTGTAATGGAACACGCATCCATTACACATTACTTTTTCAATTGTAATGGAACACGCATCCATTACGCATTATTTTTTTTTATTTGTAATGGAACACGCATCCATTACACATTACTTTTTGTATTTTGTAATGGTATACTTGTCCATTTCACATTATGCAGTGTAATGGGTCATAAATACAGTAATGCATTATCAAAGTAATGCATTATTTACAACTCTGCTTGGAAGCTGCGACTAAGTCGTTGATCCTCACGAATTTACGAGAGTAAGGATTTTGGAATCTGTTTTTTGTTATTTTTTTTTTTAAATCTCGGTTTGAATACTGTCACTTTAATTGGACGATCTTTATGACTGCCGAACGGCGATCCAGCATTATACTTCATTTTTACAAATTTATTCCCGTCGGTTTAAATAATTTTTTTTTTTTCATTTTTAAGGCGATGTGAAAAGCTTCCATTTAAATCCTTGTCACTAAATTTTGTTTTCTCCTCACATAATCAATGAAAACCCTTTGGCAATGCATCTCAATCGAGTGGAAGTAATCAGTGATATTCTCTGATGAAAAAAAAAAATATTTTCGGTGGAGAGAGAAAAAAAAATGGTAAATCTTTTCACATTTCCCCAATTTTCGATTTTCTCCGCTATAATTTTCGGGGTTAATCTCGACCATCTTTCCATGGGATAAATTTTTTTTTTTTCAGTGACTCTGGTTTTTTTTTTGCTTTGGTCTCGCCGTTTAATGGCAATGCTCGTGAATTACGAATAAAAACAATCGCACAAACGTTTAATCACCAGACTTGATTGTACTCCGCCGAAACGATCTCATTTATATATAAATATATGTACATATATTTATATATATTTATTTTCATCGATTTAGAAACACCTCGCGAGTGTCTCCAAGGAGGAAAAAAGTCGCTTTTTCTTCGTTTTTTTTTTTTTTTAATCGTAAAATCCATCACTTCTCTTCGTATTATTACAATTATTTATATACCACGGTAATGAGCTTTTTTTTCACTTTTTCGAAATTTTTTGTATCTTTTAATTCATTTATTCCGATTTATTTAAAGGGACACTGTACACTTTCAACGGAGCAGCGACGAGTGTTGGAAAAAAAAACTTTCGTTCGAATTTTTTGAACTTTTTTTTTCCTCTGAAATTTTCGAAATTTCGTCCTTTTTCATCTCTCTCGTCGTTCTCGTGGCTTTTGTTTAATTTTTTTTTAAATTTATTTTGCATTACAAGAAGCTCTGTGCGTTTGTCAATTCGTTCGCGAATTTATTCGAAGAACGAAAATTCGCTCGTGGGCGTTTTTTTTAATTTTTCCGAATTTTTTTTTTATCGCGCCACTCTTCGGGACGGAACGAGACTTTTTTTTTTGGTTTTCCTCCTCGCTTTTGAAACCCTCTCCAACCTCGAAAGGCTCCGGAGATCATTCGTCACGCGACGTTCTTTTTTTTGTCGCTGTATTTTGAGTTATTTTTTTTTCTTGTCGATTTTAATTTATATCCTTTGTTCTCTCTTACAAGATGAAGTAAGCTAGACGCCCTCGGCGATTATTTCGGCGTCACTCCCGAGCTGGGGGGTGAGCCCTCGGTAACAATCAGTATTCCTCCTCGTCCTCCTCAAATTCGTCCTCACCGAGGATACTAATTTTGGCAGCGAAAACAGAAACGAGAAATTTTTTACTTTTCGTTGTCATTGACAGCTGAAAATTTATTATTTACTGACCAAATGTTGTCTCGAAAAAAAATGTCTATCACTCAATTATATAATTATATTATAGATATTATAATTAATATAAATATTATTATACACTCAGTCAAAAAATTAAAGGAACAGCAAAATTTTCGAGATTTTTCAGCGATTTTCCAAAGGCTGTAACTTTGTTAATTTTAGTCGTGAAAATTTTTCAAAAAAAGCATTTTAAAGCTTGAATCTTCTAGTTTTGAAATCTTAAGTCAAATATTTTTTATGGGCATGACCCTCGACGCGGTCGAAAGAAATATCACGGTAAAAATGTTCTCGAAATTTTTGCTTTTTTCAAAACAGTCGATGGGCTCCAAAAAAAAATTCCAAGCTCAACCAATCTATGGATCGTTTAGCTTAATTCTTTGGCTTCAATTTGCTTTTTTTATTTTTGTTCTGCGACCATTTTTCGCGGAGATATCGGCGGTTGAACAAAAATTCGTTTTTTTTTTTTTTTAATCTCAATTAATTTTTTTAATTTTTATTATACATGCAAAAAAAAGTATCCGTGTAAATTCTTAGCTCTCTATCCCGAAGTTATTGATTATTGAAAAAATATTATTAAAATAATCATTTAAAAAAAATATTGAGAATGAAGAAAATTGTTTTAATATCTTTTTGGCTGTTTTACGCTAAAAAAATGGATTTTCTTTCAATGGGACCCCTTCGATTTTTTTCTAAAAAAAATTATAAAATTCTACGAACAAAATTTTTGAGATTTTACTGAAGATGGGATTCAAATAACTTCTTATTAAAAAAAAAAAAAATCGATTTTTTTTCGTAATTTTGATCTTTTTTCCTTCTATGACTAGAATAGTTGATTTCAGTGATGTTAAAATAAATAATTTAACTTCTCTCACATATTTCCTTTGTAAATTATAATAATTAATATTAAGAATTACAATTTTTATGGAAAAAAATTGAATAAAGTGCAAAGCTCACTTGAATTGTAATTCTTAATGTTAAATATTAAAATTTACGAAGAAAATATGTGAGAGAAGTTAAATTGTTTATTTTAACATAATTGTAAGCAACTATTTCAGTCATAAGAGGAAAAAAGATCAAAATTACGAAAAAAAATCGTAAATAATTTTTTTTAATAAGAAGTTATTTGAATCCCATCTTCAATAAAATCTCAAAAATTTTGTCGTTTAACGTAGGATTTTATAATTTTTTTTTTCAAAAAAATCGAAGAGGTCCTACAGAAAGAAAATTTAATTTTTAAGCTTAAAACGGCTAAAAAAACATTAAAATTTTTTTTCCATAATCTTCGATATTTTGTTCAAAAAGTACGTTGAAAATTAAAAAAATTACCTCCTAACAAATTAGAATATATTGGTTATTGTAGAAGTTATGATTATTTTAAGAATATTTTTTCATAAATCAATAACTTCGGTATGTTTCAAGATAGAGAGCTAAAAATTTACATGGATACGTTTTTTTGCATGTATAATAACATATTAAACATTTTAAAAAATCGAATGGGGTCACCGACGAAACGTCGTTGAATTGATAGGGAATGACACATATTTATTATTAAATAGAGGCATTCTTATCGGCTTTTTTGAAATTGTATAATGATGATGTGAGATTTTAACTTACTCTTCCTTCCTCTCGTACTTGTCGATCAAATTTCTGCCTGGACCGCCGCAACTTTTGCCCATCGGTGGACAATACCAGTAGCAAAGAACTCCGAGTGACACGATAAAAAGGACGATGGGCGTCACGAGCGCCAGAACTAATTGTCGCAAATTTTCGTCCCAAGAATACCTGTTGAGATTCAATTGAACAAAAAACAAATCTTCTCAGACTGATAAGAAAATTGATATCAGAGGGAGAACCCTCTACTGGAGGGCTGAAAAATGGTACTTTGGGGCAGGGTTGCAAAATTTGTAAGGTAAAAGTAATGCATTATTTATTACTTTTAGAATGTGTAATGGAAAAAAAATTCCATTACCCATTACAATGTAGTGTGTAGTGGAAAAAATTTCCATTATCCATTACTATGTAGTGTGTAATGGGAAAAAATTTCATGACCCATAACAATGTACTGTGTAATGAAAAAAAAATCCGTTACCCATTACAATGTAATGTGTAATGAAAAAAATTTCATTACATTACAATGTAGTGTGTAATGGAAAAAAATTTCATTACCCATTACAATGTAGTGTGTAATGAAAAAAAATCTATTACCCATTACAATGTAGTGTTCAATGGAAAACATTTTCATTAACCATTACAATGTAGTGTGTAATGGAAAAAAATTACATTACCCATCACAATGTAGTGTGTAATGGAAAACATTTTCATTAACCATTACAATGTAGTGTGTAATGGAAAAAAATTTCATTACTCATTACAATGTACAATGTAGTGTGTAGTGGAGAAAATTTGCATTACCCATTAAAATGTAGTGTGCAATGGAAAAAATTTTCAGTACCCATTACAATGTAGTGTGTAATGAAAAAAAATTACATTACCCATTACAATGTAGTGTGTAATGGAAAAAATTTTATTACTCATTACAATGTAGTGTGTAATTGAAAAAATTTCCATTACCCATTGCAATGTAATGTGCAATGGACAAAACTTTGATTGCAATTTTGGGAATGAAAAAATATAGATGAATAAATTATTGCAATTTCGAATAACATTTTAATGACTTAGGTAACTCAAATTCTAAAAAGCATACACAAAGTTGATTACAAAGAAAAAAGAATAAGAACGAATAAGAATAAAAGTGTAGGGAACCTAGCATGAAATTTGTCTTGCCATTCTAAATGATCAAGCGACCACTTAATTACTAGTTTTGGCTCATTTTAACCCAGGCCAAAAAACTACTACGATATAATAAAAAATGTCCAAAATTTTCATTACACATTAAGTTGTAATGAACAGGCAGGTCGATTACACACTACATTGTAATGAGTAATGATTTTTTTTCGATTAAATACTACATCGTAATGGGTAATGATTTTTTTTTTCATTACACACTACATTATAATGGGTAATGGAATTTGTTTTCATTACACACTACATTGCAATGAAATGAAATTTTTTTCCATTACACACTACATTGTAATGGGTAATGGTTTTTTTTTATTACACACTGCATTGTAATGGGTAATGGCAATTTTTCCATTATACACTACATTGTAATGGGTAATTGAATTTGTTTCCATTGCACACTACATTGTAATGGGTAATAAAATTATTTTCCATTACACACTACATTGTAATGGGTAATTGAATTTGTTTCCATTGCACACTACATTGTAATGGGTAATAAAATTATTTTCCATTACACACTACATTGTAATGGGTAATGGATTTTTTTTTCATTACACACTACATTGTAATGGGTAATGGATTTTTTTTTCATTACACACTACATTATAATGGGTAATGGAATTCGTTTTCATTACACACTACATTGCAATGTAATGAAAATTTTTTCCATTACACACTACATTGTAATGGGTAATGGTTTTTTTTTATTACACACTGCATTGTTATGGGTAATGGAAATTTTTCCATTATACACTACATTGTAATGGGTAATTGAATTTGTTTCCATTGCACACTACATTGTAATGGGTAATAAAATTATTTTCCATTACACACTACATTGTAATGGGTAATGGATATTTTTTCCATTACACACTACATTGTAATGGGTAATGGAAATTTTTTCCATTATACACTACATTGTAATGGGTAATGACATTTCTTTCCATTACACACTACATTGTAATGAGTAATGGACATTTTTTCCATTACACATTACATTGTAATGGGCAATGAAAATGGCAATGCATTACAAAAAGTAATGCATTACTTGCAACCCTGCTTTGGGGGGTAGAAATGTTTTTAAGGTATGTGAAGTGTGTTTATTGGTATAATGACTTTTTTCATGACCCACCTCGCCACAACTGTGTGCGGATAAGTTCTGCTGTAATAGCAGGGAAATATCTTGCCCATGTTGTCGTGACCATATTTCTTGGCGAATACCGAACAATTAACCCTCGGCGGATAACCACAGCCCTCGGTATTCACGAAAAATGTCGTATCCACAATGTCCCACATCATCGTGCCCGGGGGCTTTGTGATGTACTCCTCGTATGTCAATCTCGAATAATTCACCTTTATCTGATGACATCGTATCGCTGCGCTCGTGCATCCTGAGGAATTTTGATTATTGTCTCAGACCCAAATTGCCGAATAAAATTGCGTATTCATTTGAAATTCAGTTGAAAAAAAAATATTTGTGTTGATTGTTTTCAATGGGGATGAAGAAAAATTAATTGGACGTTTAAGGGTAGTTTCTGATGAGGTTCAAAAATCGTTTTTGATTATTCGAAAATTTTCAAATGGTGGAGAATATATTGAATGGGTTCGGAATAGAAGCTTAAGAGAATTAATTTTGGCATGGAAATTTAGGGGTAGTTTTTGGTTCACTTCAAGAATTGTTTTCAATGTTGGAAACAACTCCCAATGATGGGAAAACAGAAAATGTTTTCTAAGGATAATTTTAAGGGTTGTTTTTGATGAGGTTCAAAATTTGTTTTTGATATTTGGAAAATTTTCCAATGGCGGAGAAAATATTGAAATGGTTCAGAATAGAAGCTTAAGACAATTAATTTTGGTATTGAAATTTAAGGGTAGTTTTTATATAGAAAAAAAATATTGAAATTGCAAATAGTAAAAATAGTGTAAATAGTAAATTGTAAAAATTGTTCTAAACATTGAAAAACCTTTCTAGGGTGGAGGGAATATTAAAATAGTCGAAGACAGCAACCTATCAAATCTAATTTTGGCACGCAAATTCAAGGGTAGTTTTTGCTCTTCAAGAATTTTTTTTACCGCTGAAAAAATCTTCCAATGACAAAGAAAAAAAATGAGAAGCATTTTCAATAAGAATTCCACAAAGTGAACTTCATGAAAATTTAAAGGTCGTTTTCGACATGGTTAAAAAATTTGAAAAAATATTAAGATTGCTCCAAATACCAACTTAAAAAAGACAAAAAAATCAAAGGGTTGTTTTTGCTAGAGTTTAAAAGCCATTCTGAACATTACAAAAAACTTTTCAGTGGAAAAAAAATTTCAACAATGGAAAATTTTCCAAAAACATTGCAATTTGACTTTGCCATAAAATTCAAAGATAGTTTTTGCTGTTCAAGAATCATTTTTAACGTTTGAAAAATCTTCCAATGCCGAAGAAAAAAAATGAGAACCATTTTCAATAAGAATTCCACAAAGTGAACTTCATGAAAATTTAAAGGTCGTTTTCGACATGGTTAAAAAATTTGAAAAAATATTGAGATTGCTCTAAATACCAACTAAAAAAAGGCAAAAAAATAAAGAGTTGTTTTTGCTAGAGTTTAAAAGCCATTCTGAACATTACAAAAAACTTTTCAGTGGAAAAAAATTTCAACAATGGAAAACTATCCAAAAACATCGTAATTTGACTTGCCATGAAAATTCAAGGGTAGTTTTTGCTGTTCAAGAATCATTTTTAACGTTTGAAAAATTTTCCAATGACGAAGAAAAAAAAATGAGAAGCATTTTCAATAAGAATTTCACAAAAGTGAACTTCATGAAAATTTAAAGGTCGTTTTCGACATGGCTAAAAAAAATTGAAAAAATATTGAGATTAAATACCAACTTAAAAAAAAGTTCAAAAACCATTCTAAATATTACAAAAAACCTTTCGGTGGAGAGAAAAATTTCGAAAAATTGAAAATTTTCCAAAAACATTGTATTTTGACTAATTAGACAAAATAATGAATATTTTTTATCGAAAAAAAAAATCAAAAATTCTAATTCAAATTTGAAAATAATGAGGGAATGAAAATTCTCACCCTCTCTGCAACTGGCCCACGAGCAATTCTTGAGGCCTTCGGCGTAGACGTGCTCGGTGACGACGCAGGCGACCGAATGGGGTGAGAAATCGGCGAGGATCGTCGATATCGCAGGTTCGACGACGAACGGTATCAGAAACAGAAATCCGAATACCGCGAGTATCGCCGTGGTGCCCAGACAGAGGGATGTGTAAAATTTGGCTTTCTCGACCAACGAGGCGACCTCGACGGCCGGTAAAACGCCGATGCCGGTCGCGCTACCATTAACATCCCCAATGGCACTTCCGGTATCGCCCTCACCGACGATACTGGATTTGCCATCGTCTTCCTGCGCTCCCATTATCACCGTTGACTCGTCGGAATCAATGATTGAGCCAGTGGCCGGGTCTCGAGGACCCGACGAGACGCGTCGAATTTTCCCGAATCTATTTTTCAACCCTTAACCCCCACCCCGCCAAATCACCCCCCGGCGAACCTCGCCCACGCCAATTTTTTCCCCCGAGCCAAAAAAAGCGTCAGTATTCCGGAGAATCGTTTCTCTCTTGACTCTCGATTCGATGAAGAATTGCGTTGAAATTTTTTTTTTTTTTTTAAGATGGCTGAAAATGGAAAAATCGAAAATAAAGACGTCACGTTTATCGCAGAGTCGAAAAATCGATAGCAAAAATCAGTGAAGTTGCGCTTCAAGCTGTTGCTGCTTTATTATCGTTATTTTTATTATTATTATTTTACTAATTATTTATTTTTTATTTTACAGTGATAACGAAGCGATTCCCTAGATCGTTCTTTTCTCGTATTTTCTCAAATATATTCTCTCTTTTAATTTTTTTTTTTTTTCAAGGAATAATTGAACCTATCTAACGGCGGCAATCGGTAGTCAAAGGGGCATTTTTTTTATGTGCAACGCTTTTATTTTATTTTTTTTCTCTTTTTTTAAATTAAACTCTCTTGGACCAACGAATGTGTAAAACGCCGTGTTTTTGTGTCGACTCTCGCACGTTGAATAGTCCTTCGTTAAAAACGAATACAGTCCGAGTCCATGAGTGGACCCTTTTTTTTCTTCGTCGCCGAGATTTTTTTTTTTTTGCAATTCTCCGTATCGATTTTTCCGAAATATTTTCCGACCAACGATTTTCCTCTTATTATCGTTCTCGCGATAATCGCGGACTTTCCATTTCACTTCAGGCAAAAATCGCACATTTTTTCGTTCAGGTTTTTTTTTCAATTTTCTCTCGAATTTTTTCTTTTTTTTTTTATCTTGCGTGGGCAGTGCGAGTAGGAAAAATTCTTGCTTTTGTGTGTGAGTGTGTGTGTTTTTTTTGTCTTGCGTTTCTTATTTGCTCAGCGATTTTCGCTTGTTTCTTTGCTTGCGTCTTTTTTTCGTTTTGTTTGCTTCTTTTTTTTTTTTTACTTTTTTTTTCTTTGAATAATTCAATTCTCACTCACTCGGTGATTGAGTGCTCCATTTTTTTTCTTCCTTTTCATTGATTCAGTGATATATGTGTTATCCTCTTTATCTATAAATGTGACGATAAGTAGCATTTGTGATCACGCGTTCCCCCCCTTCACTCTTCAACGTTCAAACCCCTCCCGCAAATCACCCTTTTCGCTGAGGCGCTTTTTAGTAGTGCCCGCGTAGGGAGAATATCGATTGGCGAGCAGGGCTCTCCTCCAGGAGGGGAATGCCTGAAAGGAGAAAAAGAAAAACAGTATGGCGATCAAATTTGGCTTCCTCATAAAGGAAGCTTTGTTAAATATTGACAAATATTAGTAATCAATGTGCAAATTCGATCGATTTTCGCCAAATTTGATAGAGAATAATATTGATAGCTATATACTGGCTCGGCACAAAATTTCATTGCAATATCTAAAAAATTTCAAAAGTCATAGCGTTCACGGTTCTCTTATAAAAATTACAAATTTGATGAAAAATTAATCATTCGATCGATTTTCGCCAAATTTAATAACGAACATCCTCGATAGCTATATTAGCTCTGTGTAAAGTTTCAGTGCAATATCTTAAAAATTGCACACGTCAGAGCGTTTACGCCATTTTTCAAAAAATTAAAAATTTCATAAAATTCAAATCCCTTGATGGATTTTTGCCAAATTTAATAGCGAACAAACTCGATAGCTATATTAGCTTTGTGCAAAGTTTCAGTACAATATCTTAAAAATTGCGCAAGTTAGAGCGTTTAGGCTATTTTTCAAAAAATTCAAAATTTCATAAAATTTTAATCCCTCGATGGATTTTTGCCAAATTCAATACCAAACAACCTTAATAGCTATACTAATTCTGTACAAAGTTTGAGTGCAATATCTTAAATATAGCACACGTCAGAGCGTTTACGCTATTTTTCAAAAAATTAAAAATTTCATAAAATTCAAATCCCTTGATGGATTTTTGCCAAATTTAATAGCGAACAAACTCGATAGCTATATTAGCTCTGTGCAAAGTTTCAGTACAATATCTTAAAAATTGCACAAGTTAGAGCATTTAGGCTATTTTTCAAAAAATTCAAAATTTCATAAAATTTTAATCCCTCGATGGATTTTTGCCAAATTCAATACCAAACAACCTTAATAGCTATACTAATTCTGTACAAAGTTTGAGTGCAATATCTTAAATGTTGCACACGTCAGAGCGTTTACGCCATTTTTCAAAAAATTAAAAATTTCATAAAATTCAAATCCCTTGATGGATTTTTGCCAAATTTAATAGCGAACAAACTCGATAGCTATATTAGCTTTGTGCAAAGTTTCAGTACAATGTCTTAAAAATTGCACAAGTTAGAGCGCTTAGGCTATTTTTCCAAAAATTCAAAATTTCATAAAATTTTAATCCCTTGATGGATTTTTGCCAAATTCAATACCAAACAACCTTAATAGCTATACTAATTCTGTACAAAGTTTGAGTGCAATATCTTAAATATTGCACACGTCAGAGCGTTTACGCTATTTTTCAAAAAATAAAAAATTTCATAACATTCAAATCCCTCGATGGATTTTTGCCAAATTTAATAGCGAACAAACTCGATAGCTATATTAGCTTTGTGCAAAGTTTCAGTACAATGTCTTGAAAATTGCATAAGTTAGAGCGTTTAGGCTATTTTTCAAAAAATTCAAAATTTCATAAAATTTTAATCCCTTGATGGATTTTTGCCAAATTCAATACCAAACAACCTTAATAGCTATACTAATTCTGTACAAAGTTTGAGTGCAATATCTTAAATATTGCACACGTCAGAGCGTTTACGCTATTTTTCAAAAAATAAAAAATTTCATAACATTCAAATCCCTCGATGGATTTTTGCCAAATTTAATAGCGAACAAACTCGATAGCTATATTAGCTTTGTGCAAAGTTTCAGTACAATGTCTTGAAAATTGCATAAGTTAGAGCGTTTAGGCTATTTTTCAAAAAATTCAAAATTTCATAAAATTTTAATCCCTCGATGGATTTTTGCCAAATTCAATACCAAACAACCTTAATAGCTATACTAATTCTGTACAAAGTTTGAGTGCAATATCTTAAATATTGCACACGCCAGAGCGTTTACGCTATTTTTCAAAAAATTAAAAATTTCATAACATTCAAATCCCTCGATGGTTTTTTGCCCAATTTTATAGCGAACAAACTCGATAGCTATATTAGCTCTGTGCAAAGTTTCAGAACAATATCTTAAAAATTGCACAAGTTAGAGCGTTTAGGCTATTTTTCAAAAAATTCAAAATTTCACAAAATTTTAATCCCCCGATGGATTTTTGCCAAATTCAATACCAAACAACCTTAATAGCTATACTAATTCTGTACAAAGTTTGAGTGCAATATCTTGAAAATTGCAGAGGTTAGAGCGTTTACGCCATTCTTGCAAAAACGAAAAAAATCGATAAAATCTGAACACCCGTTATAATTGAAACAATTTTTTTTTCACAATGAAGAGCAATTCGTACTCGACGAGTGTGCCAAATTTTAGCTCGATATCTTAAAGCGTTTTCGAGTTATTAATTATTTACATCTGAAACTCAGGATCACACACACACACACACACACACACACACACATCCATCCGGAAATTTTTTCTAAATATGATTTATCGATGTTTTAGGACATTTTGAACATATTGGCATAAAAATGGCGAAACAAATTTTTTTCACGAAAACAAAGCTTCCTTTATGAGGAAGCAAAATAAAAAATCGTGTTTATTCTGATAAATTTTGGGGGCAATGAGAGGAGAGAGGGGGGGGGGATGAAAAAGATTTGGGGAAGAAAGTCGATGGATGGGGAGAAAGATCGACTATCGATCAGACGTTCGTTTTTTTATGTCCCAATTAATAAAATAATTGATAGTTGTAATTATAATTTAATAATTATTATAATAAATATTTATTAAATAATTATTAATTGAAATTGTTATAATAAACGAACAATAAAAATTGTTTGTTTCAATTAATATTTGGGGAAAATGCTGTTATTTTCAATTTGTCAAGTATTTAAATATTAAATAGTTTTTTTGGAATAATACGAAAATTGGTAAGAAAAAGTTATGCTGGTTCTCCAATTTTTATTATTTTAGTTGAAATTATTATTTTTTGTAAAGCTTCTAAAAAAAAATAACAAGTCAAAATGCATAGAGTTTTTTTTCTTGTAAGCTCCATTATTATAATAATTAAATATCTTGATAAGATCATTGGGAAATCATTAAATCGGTTTTTGAAAAATAATGTTACTCATTTTGTAATAAAGTGGAATGCAAAGGCCTAATTTTTTTAAAAAGAAATTCTTCTCAACAATGTTTATAAAAAATTCATACAAATTTTATTCGTTAATTTCTCGACCTCAAAAAAATCTATTCAATATCAATAAAAATTTAATAATAATTGATTGAAAATTGATAAAAAACTTGAAGATAAAAAATTAATCAATAATGCTGTTACTCATTTTGTAATAAAGTGGAATGCAGATGCCTAATTTTTTTTAAAGGAATTCTTCTCAAAAATGTTTATAAAAAATGCATAAAATTTTAATTCGTCGATTTCCCGACCTCAAAAAAAATCTATCCAATGTAAATAAAAATTGAATAATAATTGATTGAAAATTGATAAAAAAATTGAAGATAAAAAATTAATCAATACTGCTGTTACTCATTTTGTAATAAAGTGGAATGCAAAGGCCTAATTTTTTTAAAAAGAAATTCTTCTCAAAAATGTTTATAAAAAATTCATACAAATTTTGTTCGTTAATTTCTCGACCTCAAAAAAATCTATTTAATCTAAATAAAAATTTAATAATAAATTATTGAAAATGGATAAAAAATTTAAAGATAAAAAATTACTCAATAATGCTGTTACTCATTTTGTAATAAAGTGGAAAGCAAAGGCCTATTTTTTTTTAAGGAATCCTTCTTAAAAATGTTTATAAAAAATTCATACGAATTTTAATCGTCAATTTCTCGACCTCAAAGAAAATCTGTCCAATATAAATGAAAATTGAATAATAAATGATTGAAAATTGTCAACAAATTTGAAGATAAAATATTAATCAATAATTACTCATTTTGTAATAAAGTGAAATGCAAATGCATAATTTTTTTTGAAAGAACTTCTTGTCAAAAATGTTTATAAAAAATTCATACAAATTTTAATCATTTATTTCTCGACCTCAAGAAAAATCTATCCAATATAAATAAAAATTGAATAATAATTGATTGAAAATTAATAAAAAACCTGAAGAAAAAGAATTAATCAATAATTCGATTCAACTCTACCAGTTATTTCTCTACCAAAAATACATCCCTCCCGCAAAAAAATGTACCATAACATCCCTACCGAATAAAAAATCTACCGTATGACATCTCTGCCAATTAAAAACTTTTCAATAAACCTAATCAAATAACAATCTTGAATGAATTAATAACAATCTTCAAAATGAATTAATAATTCAATTCAACTCTACCAGTTATCTCGCTACCAAAAATGTATCCCTACCGCGAAGAAATGTACCTAAACATCTCTACCGAATAAAAAACCTAACATACGACATCTCTGCCAAATTAAAACCTTCCAATAAACCTAATCAAATAAAAATCTTCATCAAATAATAACCCTACCAAATAACATCATTTGTCTAGTGTCATCAGGTAGAGATGTCAATCCTGTAATTTGATCCCAATATTGAGAAATTTGTATTCGGCACAGATGTTACCTCAAACTAATTTCTCTCAAAGAAATGCCGGTCATAATTTCCAAATCTGCCAAATTTTATGACTCCACCCCATAGAAAAAAGGGTAAAAGTGACAACTGTCGATTCTTACGTGACGGATCTCAGAGCGCCATTACGGAATCTCCCCCGCCAGCATCAGCAAGATTGCCGGAGGCGCTTTTCTCGATTTCCGCGAGTGCCGAGCCCGGCATGCCCTTGAACCTCATTTTAGCATCGTCACCAACGACAACGGTACGCTGACAAAGTATGAGCGTGAGACAACTGACGACGAAAAGCACACTCGGCAGAATAAGAGCAACGAGGAATTCCTTGTAGGTAGTTTCAAGGTCGAATTTCGAGACGACGATGGTGGGTTTGCCATCGGCGTAGTAACACGGAAAACGCGCTCTGGCATTGTGATCCGAACCGTCTTTGCCGAATTCGTGCAAAAAATCGCGACACTCGTCGCGCAGCGTATTGACGCAACCCTCAAGATTTATCAGCAGACGACTCTCATTGGCGATTATGAGGTCTTGCTCCGGCGGCGTGAAAGTGCGGGTCTCGTCCAGCGGTTTGGTCGCAAATATATTGAGATAGGAGAGATAAGTAAAGTTGGTGAGATCGGTAAGCATGTCCTTCTCAAGGACGGAACCGTTTATGCAATCAACGGCCTCGACGCCGAGACTGGAATTGTAAATTCCATAGCAAGATGCCATCATTACGTCACCTCGACTTTCGTGCCAAATTTCCTTGCCCGCAGTCGCCTCAAAAGCTCGCTCACACTGGCTCAAGTAGACCCTATCGCCGCTCAAGAGTATGACGTTCTTGTTCCGCGTTGGAATGTCAACGCAGCGACGATCGCAATTGTAAGGAGTTCGTATGCGTTCGCAGGTACCCCTATTGCAACTGAACAGACCGTCAATGGCGATACACGTGATCTTTCCGCGTCTGCCTGAACACTTTAGAGGCGGATCCGTATCGCGAAACATGCACTCAAAGGCGTCAGTGATGTTGATGCATGTTCCAGCCGTACAATTAAAAGTGCCGGTCAAGTTGCGACACTCGTCGGCGATGCATTTAGATTTCTTCGCATTCTCCTGATCGATTCCGTAGCACGTTTTGTTGGTGGTGTTGGTGCAATTAGCCAGCATTATCGTCGAACCATTGTGACGAAGACTGACGTGAATCTGGGCACAGGGTCCGGATGTCTTGGACAGGCACCATTCGCCGCAACTACCCCAATCGCAATTGTCCGCATTGACGGTTCTTATCGTAGTACACATGGCCGGAATTTCCGTTATACCGGACTGAAACGCACGTGTACTCGGCATGTAAATTGCCACTGTCAGATAAACAAGGGCGACTGATGATAGAACAGCTGTCATTTGACAGATGCATATCGTTCCGCATATGCGACCGTCCTGGGGCGGAATGACGAGATCCTCGACTGGGATTGGTTTAGGCATTTTGACTTAAATCGTTACTGGAACGCAATGAGAATCAGGTAATATTTAGAATCCCAATTTTTCAATGTGGTGTCATCAAAGAATGCGATTAATCGCAAACGTGCGCGCACATATGACACGCACACACCGACACTCGCGCGCAATCTCCGTTCTAGGTCACCCAATTATCCGGATAACTCGTGATACCCTCGCGAGCATCATCATCGACGATTGATTCCGGTATCGTTACATTTTTGATGGGCCAGTCTCGCAGAAACGTCCGGATTGTCCGGAAAACACACGCGCGATTCCGCTGACCAACCCCTTCGGACCTACCCCCTTGTTTTTCGTCAAACCTTTTGGTCCACGGACTTCCGGATTGCCCGAGACGTTTTCCAACTGCGATTTTAGACGTACCACTGCGATGGGATGGAAATAAAGAGCGTCAAACGAACGGGGATTGACGCGAAATGAGGAACGAGCTTTCGCCGCGGTGACAGCGTCGATGCTGCGGCGTTATACGTGCGCGTTGGGAAGGCCATCGCGCGTTAACCGAAACCAACACACACGGTGGGAAAATCCGTAACGTTGAAGTCATTTTGCGCATGACCGTTTCGTCCGCGCCGCTCTGCACCCCCAACGCGACGGGTGACTCTTCGCCACCCTTAAAAAACTACCCCCCCCCCTACCAATCTAACGTAGACCCCCGGATGCGCGCGATCCCCCGCACCAGATAAAATCCTGTGCCGGGGATCAATAAGCGAGGGGTTCCTCCTGCCACCCCCTAGCCAACCACCCTCCAACCCTGCGGAGCTACGTGTACATGCTAGAAAAACCTTTTCCATCCCCTCGCACACACCAACACCGATATTTATATACTTTGGTTATTTCGCTCTGTGCCGCAGTGACGTCACGGACACATTCTCGACGACATGCATCTTCGACCCTACAATCCCCTCCTGCATCAAGAGGTGGCAAATTGACTCGGCTTACCTGTTCAACCTCTGGGGTGCGTTGGATACGTTGGGGTAGCGCAGAAATGGGAACTGTTGCACTGGGAGATAAAATTCGGGATGGGCATTGGTGATGACTCATCGGGAATTGATTGTTGAATCACATTGAGTCCAGAAGAGGAATTTTGGTTTTGAAAGGGAGGATGCTGGAAAGGACTGAATTTGAAAAATCGATACACTATTTTTGATTTTTTAGAGAAAAAAGTTCGTTTGAAATTTTTTTAAATAGTTTTTTCTGATTGTTCGCGAAACCTTGATCACTTTCTCACTTATAAAAAGCTGAAGGGGTGGCGGAAGGACATCAGAAGCCGTTTACCAAAATTTTCTTTCAATTAAAATTTTTTCAAAATCTGAATCTCTTAGGTGACTCCAAGTTTCATAATTTTTTACGCATCAAGGTCGATTTTTTGTGCAAATTTACTCGACGACTCGGACGATTAAGGTTGAATTAGGAAAGAATCGCTTTGCGGCTTGGTTTTTGAAATTTTCCAAAAATGGTTGAGAACCCTCTAACTTTTGTAATTTTTCAGATATCGATTTCAATTTTTTTTTACAAATGCTCCAAATGACAATTGATTAAAAATTCATAAAAGAGACCTTATGAGATCAAGGTTTTTTTAAAAGTAATAAAAAAGATGATTCTGAGCGAGCAGGTTTCTAATTCACACTATTTTTTCCCTCATTATACAAAAAAATAGTGACGTGAAAATTACATCGAGCCTTTCTCGGGTATCTCGTTAGGACCCGAAACCATCCTGCCAAGGGATTCACGACCCTTGGAAAATTACGTCTTCTCCTTGAGACATTCATCAACTCCAGAGGGAACGTTTCAAGACACCCGTGACGTTATTGTAACGAAATTCTTCCTCGGGAATTGGGGGAAGTCTAGAGGGTGAATTGTATCGTGGCTCAGAGTTAAAAAGGACCTTCATTGATGAGCGAGAATATATAGGAGTTTGTGCGCGAGTCTTTGGCGTGGAGTAGTTTTCTGGGAGAGGTACGAAAACTAGGTCGAAGGTCGCCCACTGGCTCGTTCAGTCTCCTCCTCGACCAAGCTCGCTCCCGATTCTCGTTATTAGCTTCCTATTGGATAGTCAATGAATAGCTCGAATTCCCAGTGGTTTTCAACCCCCTCGCGCAATATCCCAACTTCCTAGACCAATATATGCGTCCCCCATCGATTTTGACAACCATTTCCTAATGGAAAACCATCGGCTGACACCTTTGTCTTCAGCCTACAAAGATTGATTCTTAATATAGCGATAAGGCCATTATTTGGGTAGTGGCTAGTCCATTAACCATAGTCCATAGACAATAACCTCCAAAACTTCATGACCCTTCCAGAAAAATGATGGAATGGTATGAATGTAGACCAACCCAATCATGTCCAAGTGGATTACAGACCTCCAATTCATTAACCAAACCACTTCCTGATTGTCTCAGCTAGTTCCATCATTCGTCCTCATCTGGTATCGTTTAAAATAGGACTCTGAGCCAGCGGAAACGAAATTATATCCAAAATGGAAGGGGGATCCCAAAGTGCGGATACCTAAACGCTGAAAACACGTGAACGAGGAGGTCACCAGGTCGGAACGAGGAATCCATTGACCCCATCCGTATGTGTGTTAACGCAGGGTTGTGATGGTGTATACGCGATTGTGGTTGTGGGGTCTGGTACGAGAGGGAGCGAACGATATTCCATGAATGTATGTTGTAGGTCATGCGTCCACTCTAACCCACTTTAACCCACTTTGACTCGCTGGTCTCCACTTTGTTTGACGATTCACTTCGTAATTCAGGCGTCCGTAGACCCGTGACTCGGCCACGTCTTAACCGAGTGGTTAATTATCTTGAGAACCTCGCTGGGGTCAGCCAATGTAACCCAAAAATTTGGTTAACCCTCTTTCTTTGTTCCACCGTTGCCCCGAGAAGTTGGTTTGGGAAAAAACGAGGTTGATTGATGGGTTAACGTAAGCTCGGCACTTTGCCATCATGAATCTTGGACTCCATTGCGAAATGAACATGTTGGCAAGGGCTAGAAAGTACTGTTACTTCTTGAGTTAACCCTAAACACTGGTCCCTACTTTGTTTGATGATTTATTTCGTAATCCAGAGGTCTGTAGACCCGTGACTCTGCCACGTCTTAATCCAGTGGTTAATTATCTTGAGAACCTCGCCAGGGTCGGCCAATGTTCCCTAACCATTTGGTTAACCCTGTTTCTTTGTTCCGCTATTGCTCCAACAAATTGGTTTGGCCAAAAACGAGGGTAGATTGATGGGCTAACGTTGGCTCGGCATTTTGCCATCATGAATCTTGGACTCCATTGCAAAATGGACATGCTGGCAAGGCCTAGAGAGTACTGTTATATCTGGAGTTAACCCTAAATCCACCTTTGGACATAGTTAAAAATAATCTCAAGTAATTGTCGAGTATCGCTTGGTCGTAAGATTACTTGCCAATGATTTTCAGGCGCTTTTTTTCAACGTTTAGGATAAGCAAATGATTATAGTTGTGCAATGCGGTTCATTCGACACAGTTGTAGCGAACTTTGCGCGATTTAACAGTCACTCGTAATGCAGGTCATAAGATGGAAGGCCGTGGTGGGAAAATGAAAAAAAAAATATATATATCGTGAAGTACACAGAAAGGGGGCTCTCGTTATGTTAGCTGATGGCGAGGTTCGTTTTCAGCACGAAACGTTGTTTTATCGAACGCAAAGTAACAGGCCAAGAGGGAAAGAGCAAGAGAGAGAGCGAGATACTGGGTTAGACAGCATGGCGCCGGAGCTATGCGGTACTCGGCTAACCTATATATGTATATAAATATATATCTATATTTACATACATATACATTTCCGCAGAATACGCGTGTCGCGTGCCACTTTTGCATCACTATAGCTCACGGAATATTTCACAATCACTGGATGTCATCTCTTCAAAAATGAGGGGAAAAAAAGTACAGCGTCAACCTTAACGATTAGCTGACGAAGAAATCGTCAGAGAACTTCAAATTTCAACGTTGACCGATTTCTGAATCCAGTGCTTTTGAGAAATCAATATTTTGAAGGATGCAACAAAAATCATTTCAAGATAAAAAATAATTATGAAATACAAAAATTATTAAATATTTTTGAAATATTCCAATCGAAATCTAACCCAAGATTAATTGTACACTGAGAGAAAAAATTACTGAATTCGAGAACATGAATTTATTTATTAAATGAAAGTATTAATGCGATTATTTATTTGTTGAACCAAGAAAATCACTCTTCACTTAAAAAAATATTTTTACGAATCTATTACTCCATTATATTAAACTCTTATTTAATAGTAACAATTAAATGCATGATAGATTTGATTAAAATTGTATTAATTGGATTAATTACATTGATCGCATCATAAACATGAGATTATTTGAATCTAAAAAACGAATTCAATACAAAATTATTTTTTTCGAAAAAATTATTTTCTTGCAATAAAGTCATTATTATTTTACTTCAAAAAATATTTTTATTTAAATAGATTTGATTGAATTTGTATTCATTAGATTAATTACATTTATCGCATCATAAACATTAGATTATTTGAATCTAAAATGATGATTATTTGGATCTAAAAAATGACTTCAATACGAAATCATTTTTTTCGAAAAAAATTATTTCTTTGCAATACATTCATCATTATTTTACTTCTAAAAATATCTTTATTCAAATAGATTTTAATAAATTTGCATTCATTGGATTAATTAGATTTATTGCATCATAAACATGAGATTATTTGAATCTGAAAAACGACATCAATATTAAATTATTTTTTTCGAACAAATTTATTTTTTTGCAATCAATTCATCATTATTTTACTACTAAAAATATATCTGTAATATTTTCAATATTTATTAGATATAAAATTGATTGTGATTATTTGAAGAGAAGCTGTAGTAAAATAAATAACACATTATTTTATTCCAATAGAATATTTGTTTCGAATGATGATATTTTTATTTTCTTCAAGCAAAGAACTATGATTTCTATAGTATACTTTAATAGTATACATAAGTTGTTAAAAATTAAAAAACTGGTTTTTTAAATGATTTCTTATATTCGAATCTTCATAGCTCCTAACTTTTTTCAAGTGCATAGTAGTAGTCGCTAGCGTAATAGGTAGCGTGTTAGGTAGTTAGGTAGGATAGATATGATGGTAGGTAGAGTCGAAGGTTCGAATCTCAGTCAGACAGAGAAATTAGATCGGAGAATTGGCTCAGATTTGTCTTTTTTTTCTATTTATCTCTTTTTGGGGTCACTAAACTATGCATATTAAATTATGTGGCAAGGGCTATATATTTTTTATAAAATGTTTAGCAACAATCAATAAACACGCATTTGATTGGATCAATCATTTTTCTTGTTGATTGAACTAATTAATTTGTTGATTCAATAAACTTTTTTTCTCAGTGCTTCCTGTATTAAAAGACATGCATGTCTTGAATGATGAAATGTGTTCTTGATTCAAACAACATATTACATATAATTGATAACATATTGTTAGATTCAAGTAAATTCGTTTATTGAAACAGAAATTTATGGAATTGACTGAAAAAAATAAACCAAGTAAATTTATAAGGGAACCAATCTAATATGTTTTGGCAAATAATGAAAAAAATGATTTTTTGCCTTCAAAACTTTATTTCATTGGTTCTAGTAATTTTTTCTCTCAGTGTATGAAAAATCCTACTTAAATTTTATTGTATTTTGTTTATTGTATTTTATTGTACTATTGAAACCAGCACAATTAACTCAAAAAATTTTGCAAGTTTGATTTTAAAAAAAAATTCGAAAAATCCCATTTTACAGCTGTCAACTAGGTTTAACCTCTGGGAAAAATAAAACCCAGCGATTGACAACGTACAATGAATTTTGTAATATTAAATTCATTCTAGCGAAAATTTGTCGATAATTTATTGGATTGGAATCCAGTTGAAAAGCTCGATGTAGTGCAATTACCTTAATTCGAATATCTCAAATCCGGACAGCTGTTATTACGACTGTATGACACGGAGGTTAATGCAATTGAGGGTCTTCGGTATTTAGATTCGTTTGAAAAGGGCACGGACTATCCTGTTTGATTCGTGGCGCAAAGCCACCCCTGGATATAGTAATCATTTTCGAGCTGTCAAGTACTGTCATTCAACATACGCATTCTGATAAGGTTTCCCTCGCTTTCCAGTGACAAGTTATCAACCATTTGAAGAAAATCATGTTGGACGCGTGACAATAAAAATAAATCGCTCATCCTACTGGAAAAAAAATTATTGATGATCTTTTTTCAACCCTCGAACTCTATTGACAGCTGTCAATTTTTTTTTGAGCTGTAGAACTTTGTTTGCCAAAATATATTTTTCATAATTTTTGAAACGTTCGAGAAAATACTGGGAAAAAAAATTTGTTCTCAATATCGATTCACCAATACATAACAAAATCAGGTTTTTTAAAAATTAGTCGTCGTGTTTTTCCAAATTTTTTTACCACGACTAACATTTGAAAAAACTTGATTTTGTTTTTTTATTGGCGAATCGATATTGAGAAGAAATTTTTTATTAATTTTTATTAGTATTTTCCCCAAATTATCAAATTAACATCAAAGGCTTGACAGCTGTCAATCATTTTGAAATAATAATTTCCTCATGAATTAATTTTTGAATATTGTTTTTCCCTCCAAATGTTGCAGATACTTTTTTTTTATGTTTTTCCACCCTCCGATTCAATTTCCAATTAAATATTTTCCTTCCACTCGATCGTGCAAGTCTCGACAGCGCCATTATTCGCACGATTGGCCGTAAGGTCGGATTTGCGTGTCCTCGACGTAATCGCACCACGTGACAAAACATTCGTGTCCATGTGTATGCACAAAAGGGGCAATGGAAAAAAAGAGGGGTAAGGTTTGAGAAGGAGAAAAGTGGCTCAATGTGTGCACAAGAGCACTGGGATCTAATCGATGAGCTTCCGGTCACTACCACTTGATTTTCAACGCGCTCCAATAAATGTGACGGTAATTTCACGGCTGTGAAACAATGTTGGTCACAAAATGATGCGTGCCATAATTTATAAATAGAGGATGAAAAAAAACAAGGGCACCAATGTGCTTAAAATTTTCCATTCATCAATAAACAACCACGAAAAGCCAAAAAAAGCCACGGGACATTTTTTTTCATCCTAAAATTATCCCCAAAGTGGAGCTTGCAAAAAGTCCTTAGAAAAGGAAAAATCATCCCCTAAAAACAAACGCACAAACGACCCCAAAAAGCCAAAAAAAGCCACAGGACAATTTTTTCATCCTAAAATCATCCCCAAAGTGGAGCTTGCAAAAAGTCCTTGAAAATGGAAAATCATCCCCCAAAAACAAACGCACAAACGACCCCAAAAAGCCAAAGGACAATTTTTTCATCCTAAAATCATCCCCAAAGTGGAGCTTGCAAAAAGTCCTTGAAAATGGAAAATCATCCCCTAAAAACAACCGCGCAAACGACCACAAAAAGCAAAAAAAGCCACAGGACATTTTTTCTCATCCTAAAATCATCCCCAAAGTGGAGCTTGCAAAAAGTCCTTAAAAAGAGAAAATCATCACCCAAAAACAAATGCTCAAACGACCACAAAAAGGCAAAAAAGCCAAAGGACATTTTTTCCCATCCTAAAATCATCCCCAAAGTGGAGCTTGCAAAAAGTCCTTAAAAAGAGAAAATCATCACCCAAAAACAAATGCTCAAACGACCAGAAAAAGGCAAAAAAGCCAAAGGACATTTTTTCCCATCCTAAAATCATCCCCAAAGTGTAGCTTGCAAAAAGTCCTTAAAAAGGGAAAATTATCCCCTCAAAACAAACACACAAACGACCACAAAAAGCCAAAAAAAGCCACAGGAAATTTTTTTTTCTACAATCATCCCCAATGTGGAGCTTGCAAAAAGTCCTTAAAAAGAGAAAATCATCCCCTAAAAACAAACGCACAAACGAACACACAAAGCTAAAAACCACAGGACATTTTTTCCCATCCTAAAATCATCCCCAATGTGGAGCTTGCGAAAAGTCCTTAAAAAGGGAAAATCATCCCCTAAAAACGAACGCACAAACGACCACAAAATGCCACAGGAAATTTTTTCTCATCCCAAAATCATCCCCAAAGTGGAGCTTGCAAAAAGTCCTTAAAACGGGAAAATCATCCCTTAGAAACAAACGCACGTTTCTCACACTGATGGGACTTCACGGGGGTTGTAAAAAAATGATATTTTCCAGTCACATGTCTCACAGGGTCGAGCATATTGTTTACATGGTCTGTCGCAAGCTCACCGTCCTTCACCGTGTCACACCGGGTGGATTCTCTCGATACAAGCACGATTATCACGACAAAAAATCCGGATAAAACTACCCTTCAACCATGAATAATTATCCACCATGTTTTGGGGGTGTTTTTTGAGAAAAAGAATAATGACGAATCTTTACTTACCCTTGATTCGAGGATACGCGACACGAGAATCTTTAGCACGTTGAAAGCTCGTCTATTCCCGCACGTAAAGCCCTCCTCAGGAGGGAAACAAATATGGCGGTCGGTGGCTATGAAGCTGCGGAAGCTCCACCTCGAGTTTGCCGTATCGCACTATTAAATCAATACCCCAACATCGTGGTGGAAACCGGCTCTCTCGCGTACCAACTCCGCCGCGGTTTTTTTCCTCCTATTTTTTTTCCCACCACCCCCTCCCCCTTTTTTTCGTAACACTTCTTTCATCGCAACCCCCTTTGCAACCCTCTGGCCAACGTGCTACTCGTAATCTTGCGGCGTCTCATTTGACGCATGAGATTGTTTGACTGCTTTTGTCTCGCTTGCCAATGACGTTTTAGGCTCGTGCCAAAATTAAAAAAAAAAAATCGTGAAAAATGGATTGCGCGAGGTAAAAAGTTACTCGTTTCCGAGAGGGAATGCGGAAAAGGCGAATTTTCGAATGAGGGGCGCGCGGGGGTGAAAAAATCGAGTCTCTTGATCGCGTCTGACCAAAAACGGTTCTTACTACTGCGGACCGATAGTCAGACCTACGTCGAGGCAGAATCTACTGACGTTCCTACTTGTTTATCCCTTAATTCACACGTTTTAGAAGGTGGAAATCGACTTGATGAGGCTTGTTGGATATCGAAAAGGGTTAAGAGTTGTTGAGAAAATTTTTTTTAAATAAAATTCGACGAAAATGAAGAATTGAAAAATTAGCAGGGATTTTTTTTTCATCACGGATTTGCTTTTGTCTCTGGTTTTATGGTGGAAGAAAAAATTTAACGAAAATTTACGATTAAAAATCTAAGAGAAAAATTTACGACTAAAAACTAATTTAATCGATCTTTTGTTCAGTATAGTTTTTTTCAATTTTTCAAAATGAAATTTGATTTGAATAAAGAATTCTTTTTTCAAACCTTGCAAAAAGCACTCTTGTTTCTGTCAATATTGATTCTGTCAACTAAGCTGCTGTCAAAATCAATTCCACAGAATCGTATCGATTAACGTGAATGCCGGCAAATGGATTCTATTTCAATGGAAAAACTGTCATTGGAGATACTGTCAAGTATAATTCTGTCAATTATGTTCCTGCCAAAATAATTATATTGAGTGATCGTATCCAACAATCTCAATTCAGTGAAATTATTCCTTCGATAGCGGGAAATCCGGAATTGAAGTTCAATTCTGTCAATTGTGCTACTGTCAATTTCAATTCTGTTGCCTGGATATGAAATAATAAAATTTGAATTTAATAAAAAATTCTTTCCATAAACCTTGCGAAAAAATTAGCAAATTAGAAAATTAGATAAATAAAAAAATAGATATGTTTAATCAAACATTATTTTCAACAATGGTTTTCAATTTTCTTTTTTATGATTTACGATTTTAGTAAAAAATTCTGCTTCATTAAAATAATTGAAAATTCACAGAATCGTCGATGTGCATGCAAGAAATATGAAATTAAAAATTTAATTAAATATTTAGGTATTAATTTCTCGTGGGAATAAAAAAAAAAAAATCGTGGCAAAACCAAGGAATTGTTAATCGAATGGTCACTGACTCGTTATGAGCATCGATGGCAGGCAAAGCCTGTAAATCTGCGGTAATATCATACGATCATGTTTATTTAACTGGATAGAATCCGATACACCCTGTTTATATCCTTATAATATATAAATTTCATATAACGATGTGGATTAAATGTGTGTGTATGTGTGCGAGTGTGTGTTTAATCGGTACGCGTGGACCGCAGCAACATATTCTCGTCTCGATAAATATAATATCCCGTTTATGCACGTGCATCGACAAAGTTTCCAATATTATAAACCACAACACCGCCATATTAATTATAAAAAAAAGAGCAAGAGAAAAACTTTCAAGAAAATAAAATATATTCGACGTAGATATTAAATATGTCAAATATATTAAATATATTTTGGAATGTATATTTAATATGTCAAAAATATTAAATATATATGGGAATGTATATTTAATATGTCAAATATATTAAATATATTTTGGAATGTATATTTAATATATATAAGAAGCATTCCATGCCATTCCGATGAAAATCTTGCCTTGATGATTCCGATTTTCCTCTAAATTTTTCATATAAAAAACACACATCCACATACATTTTCCAAAAAATTTTCAGAATTTTTTGGTCACGCGTTTTTTGGATTTATTTTTCTTTTTTTTTTAAACAAATAAAAAATACTTCGTAAAATCTGAAAAAATTCAGAATAATCCAATAAAATATAACAACATTTTTGGGCTCCGTTCCAAAATGGAGATTCTAATACTCTTGAGTAAAATTCAAAAAATTGAAAAAAAAAAATTTTACTCATCGTGTATTGAAATCTCCATTTTTTAACGAAGGCCACAAATTTTGTTATATTTTATTAAATTATTCTAAATATTTTTAGATTTTACAAAGGGGTCCGTAAAAAAAAATCCAAAGAACACGTGACCAAAAAATTCTTAAAAAATTTAGGATTTTTTTTTCAAGGTATTTTTTTATATAAAAAATTGAGAGGAACATCGAATTTTTTTATATAAAAAAAAAGCAACGAACAAAATTTTTCAAAATTATTTCAGAATTTTTTGGTCACGCGGTCTTCGGATTCTTTTTTTTTTTAAAGGGACCCCTTTGTAAAATCTGACAAAATTCAGAATAATCTAATAAAATATAACAAAATTTTTAGGCTTCATTCCAAAATGGAGATTTTAATACTCCATGAGTAACATTCAAAAAATTGCAAAAAAAAAAAAATTACTTACAGAGTATTAAAATCTCTACTTTGGAACAAAGCCCACAAATTTTGTTATGTTTTATTAAATTATTCTAAATATTTTTATATTTTACAAGGGAGTCCTTAAAAAGAAAAAAAAATCCTAAGAACGCGTAACCAAAAAATTCTGAAAAAATTCGGAATTAGGAATTTGTTTCAATGTGTTTTTTTTATATGAAAAATGGAGTGGAAAATCGAAATCATCAAGACAAGATTTTGTCGTGTCATTCCACGACATTCCGATCAAAATCTTGCCGTGATGATTTCGATTTTCCTCTAAATTTTTTATATAAAAAAACGTATTGAAAAAAAAAAATTCCCAATTGTTTCAGAAATTTTTTTCTTTAAGGGACCCCTTTGTAAAATCTGAAAAAATTCAGAATAATCTAATAAAATGTAACAAAATTTTTGGGCTTTATTCCAAAATGGAGATTTTAATACTCGATGAGTAAAATTCAAAAAAAAAAAAAAATTTACTCATAAAGTATTAAAATCTCCATTTTTGAACAAAACCCAAAAATTTTGTTTCATTTTATTAGATTATTCTGAACTTTTTCAAATTTTAAAAAGTGGTCCCTTTAAAAAAAAATCCAAAATGCGTGACCAAAAAATTCTGAAAGAATTTGGAAAATTTTTTTTCAATTTGTTTTTTTTATATAAAAATGTAGAGGAAAATCGGAATCCTCAAGGCAAGATTTTGATCGAAATGGCGTGGAATGCCTCATAAGTAAAAAATATATTTGAACTTAAACCTAACTAAACATAAGAAAAGTGCAAAAGAAAAACTCCCATGAAAATAAAATATATTCGATCTATATATTAAATGTATTAAATATATTTTTCAAAACGTTTCAAAAATTGGACACATGCAATTTTCAAATATATTTTGTTATTTCCATGGAAAATATCCTCGTGAATTATTATTTTTATAATTAAAGTGGCGGTTATAATTTTTCAAGAATATTTATGTGTCGCCAGCAAATTGCTAAAATCGATTGTTCAATTATCGTGTTTGTCTCCAGGGGTCTAATTATCTCCGAATGGGTTCACTAGCAATCACGAAAGATGCTCCGGGGGGAGTCTCATCAGAGCCAAGTCGACAAAATGCGAAAGTAGAGAGGGCGAGAGAGGGAAGTCTTACGAAGGTGACCTGATAAGTAGGGACAAAATCTCGAAATTAACAACGAGAGATTATGGAAAGGGGAAGACTCATCGATGCAATTTGCATGAATCTCACGCTTATCGCTAATTCTCAGACTTCGTGGAGGGGGGCGAAGAATAAGGGATGAAGAGTGAGAGAGACGAGGAGAGAGTGTGTACAAGGTACGAAGGCATTTGGCCCACATTTTCGTAAACTCTCTTGGCTTATGGCCAAAAATATCCAGTTTGTGTCATGTGCCCGGGAGGGCTTCTGGAAATCTACCAGAAAATTCTTAAGGTCAACCCCTCGATTCGACTGTCTTCAGCTACGAGAGTCGTCAAGGGCTTACGTAGCCATTATCCAACTACTCTCATATCGAGAGAATTTTTTTTTTCCTTCAAAGTGTTGCCATTGCGACAAAAGTGGCGATTTTAAGGAGAGACAGAGAGAAGGATCTATCGATAACCCGATAAACATCGCTGGGAACACTTCCCAAAGTTTCCTGGTTCAGGAAACATTGAAAAAAAAGATTATTGCACGAAGTTTTGTCTGTATTATTACTTTCTGATATTGAAAATTTTTTTTAGTCACCCCGTCCGAATTCCATAATTTTTGCCTTATTTTCTACCGATAATGGATAAATAAGGGCTTTGTGCTTGCAATCGCTGGAGCCCTTAATCTAGGACCCTTCACTGAGAGACAAAATTACTGGAACCAATGAAATAAAGTTTTGAAGGCAAAAAATCATTTTTTTCACTATTTGCCCAAACATATTAGATTGGTTCCCTTATATATTTACTTGGTTCATTTTTTTCAGCCAATTCCATACATTTCTGTTTCAATAAACGAATTTACTTGAATCCAACAATATGTTATCAATTATATGTAATATGTTGTTTGAATCAAGAACCCCTTTTTTCATGCAGGAAGCACTGAGAAAAAATTTTTGTTGAATCAACAAATTAATTAGTCCAATCAACAGGAAAAATGATTGAATCAACCAAATGCGTGTTTATTAATTGTTGTTAAACATTTTATAAAAAATATATAGCCCTTGCCAAATAATTTAATATACATAGTTTAGTGACCCCAAAAAGAGATGAATAGAAAAAAAGACAAATCTGCGCCAATTCTCCGATCTAATTTCTCTGTCCAACCGAGATTCGAACCCTCGACCCTACCTACCATCATACCTATCCTACCTAACTACCTAACACGTTACCTATTACGCTATCGACTACTACTGTGCACGTGAAAAAAGTTAGGAGTTATGAAGATTCGAATATAAGAAAACATTTAAAAAACCAGTTTTTTAATTTTTGACAACTTATGTATACTATTAAAGTATACTATAAAAATCGATAGTTCTTTGCTTGAAGGAAATAAAAATTTCATCATTCGAAACAAATATTCTATTGGAATAAAATAATGTGTTATTTATTTTACTACAGCTTCTTTTCAAATAATCACAATCAATTTTATATCTAATAAATATTGAAAAGACTACAGAAATATTTTTAGAAGTAAAATTATGATGAATTTATTGTAAAGAAATAATTTTGTTCGAAAAAAATAATTTGATGTTGATGTCGTTTTTCAGATTCAAATAATCTCATGTTTATGATATGCGATCGTAATAGATTCGTGAAAATATTTTTTTAAATGAAGAGTGATTTTCTTGGTTCAAAAAATAAATAATCGAATTAATACTTTCATTTAATAAATAAATTCATGTTCTCAAATTCAGTCATTTTTTCTCTCAGTGTTTTTTTGACTCTGAAGATTCAAGTTCAATTTAATACTTATGATATTTAATGGGTTATATACGAAAAATCGATTTTTCAAGCATTTTTTCTGGAAAGACATTTTAATTTATTAACGTAAAAATTTATTTAAATATTTTTGTAAATTTAAACTTTATTTTGAAATTTTTATTTAAAAAAAATTATTTTCGAGGTGAAAATTTTGTTCGACTGTTTTTCGCATGGAAAACTTGTCGCGGGGAGTATTAGCTTTATTTTCGTTTTTTAAAAAGTTTCCTACAATTATTCGCAGAAAACGACCATATTTATAAAATGTAGCGAAACTTTAAAACTACTGGGTTTTCGTAAAATCACTAAGAAAGTAGAAAGTTGCATACAATCATTCTGGATGTAACTAAATTTTTTCAGATTAAAAAAAAAAAAAAAAAAAAAAAAAATTCGGGAATTTTTCCTAATAACGAAATATTTTTTATCTTAAGCAATCGAGTCTCTTACCTCATCTACACGGGTTTTTCATTGAAAAAGCCATGTAGATTAAGGTTTCATCGATGGAAAAGCCATGTAGATGAGGTGAGAGACCCGATTGTTTAATATAAAAAATATCTCGTTTACAGGAAAAATTAGAAAAAAAAAATTTCGAAAAAAAATCTGAAAAAATTTCATTAAATCCAGAATGATTGTAAGCAACTTTTTACCCTCTTAGTGATTTCACGAAAACTCAGTAGTTTTAGAGTTACGCTACATTTTATAAATATGATCGTTTTTGGCAAAAAATTGAATATTTTTGCGAAAAAAAATCGTACGAAACTTTTTAAAAAACGAAATTAAAGCTAACACTCTCCACCAAAAGTTTTCTATACGAAAAACGGGCGAAACAAATTTTCATGGGTCGTGGGCCAAGATGGCAATGCCAAAAAAAAAAGCCAAAAACCGACCATGTTTCGAAGGGCGTACCGGGTAAAAAAAAATGGCAAAAATTTTTTGACAAAAGCGAAATGAAGCTGAATACGTTCCCTTTAAAACGCCGCTCAGCCGAATCAAAATATCTTCATTTTTAAAAGAGCAATGAAACTTTTTGTGCGGCCTGGAGTCGGGGCGAGTGTTTCCAAACTTTTGGCGGGAAAAAAAATTTGAAAAAATCGATTTTTTGAAAAAATTATGGCTGCGTCCCCTTAAACGTTTTATCGCAGCGAACGAAAATTTGAATCTGAAAATTTTCATATAGCCATTTTATGGTATGAGAATTCATGATGTATGTGGGAACGATCGAGGTTCGTATGTTCGTTAGAGGAACAAACTGGAGGCACTCTATGCCATCGTCAAGGGTCCTCGACTTTGAATGCACCAAAGCCCGAAGGAGCTCGGGGCGTCGAGGAGGTTCGTTATAACGTTGTCGCCCTTTCACAGACGTCCTCACACATAGACAAAAATCGTCTGCATGTGTGTGGGTGTGTTACCATGAATTTGTTTTGATCGACTTTTCGTTCACCCCAACGTACCCCACACTCGAGGAGCTGGTCACCCCATTGTTAGGCAAAGTACCGATTGAAAAGCTCGTTAAGACGTCGCGCAATGTTGAGCGACAAGAACGTCGAAAGGGGATTCAAAAACTACTTCAAACTCGTGCCAAGTTGTTCAAACTCTCAGTGCTTTTCTACAAATTTCATTTTTCTTTCAATTATGTTATGCTGATTGATGACGGATCGATTGTTCGAAATGGTGATTGAAGAAATTGTAAAAAGTTGTAATATTATACAGTGGATTGTAGAAAGAGGGAAACAACTTCAAACTGGTGCAAAGTTGTTCAAACGATGAGAGGGTTTCTAGTGTAAATTTAATTTTTTTTTTTCAATTATATTATGATTGATAATAAATCGATTGTTTGAGATGGTTATTAAAAAAATGGAAAAAATTAATCATCTGATATAGTAGATTATAGAAAAATAGGAAGCAAAACAACTTCAAACTCGTGCCAAGTTGTTCAAACTCTCAGTGCTTTTTTACAATTAAATTTCATTTTTCTTTCAATTATGTTATGCTGATTGATGACGAATCGATTGTTCGAAATGGTGATTGAAGAAATTGTAAAAAGTTGTAATATTATACAGTGGATTATACAAAGAGGGAAACAACTTCAAACTGGTGCAAAGTTGTTCAAACGATGAGAGGGTTTCTACTGTAAATTTAATTTTTTTTTTCAATTATATTATGATTGATAATAAATCGATTTTTTGAGATGGTTATTAAAAAACTTGAAGAAATTAATCATATAATATAGTGGATTATAGAAAAATAGGAAGCAAAACAACTTCAAACTCGTGCAAAGTTGTTCAAACTCTCAGTGCTTTTTTACAATTAAATTTCATTTTTCTTTCAATTATGTTATGCTGATTGATGACGGATCGATTGTTCGAAATGGTGATTGAAGAAATTGTAAAAAGTTGTAATATTATACAGTGGATTGTAGAAAGAGGGAAACAACTTCAAACTGGTGCAAAGTTGTTCAAACGATGAGAGGGTTTCTAGTGTATATTTAATTTTTTTTTTCAATTATATTATGATTGATAATAAATCGATTGTTTGAGATGGTTATTAAAAAAATGGAAAAAATTAATCATATAATATAGTAGATTATAGAAAAATAGGAAGCAAAACAACTTCAAACTCGTGCCAAGTTGTTCAAACTCTCAGTGCTTTTTTACAATTAAATTTCATTTTTCTTTCAATTATGTTATGCTGATTGATGACGAATCGATTGTTCGAAATGGTGATTGAAGAAATTGTAAAAAGTTGTAATATTATACAGTGGATTATAGAAAGAGGGAAACAACTTCAAACTGGTGCAAAGTTGTTCAAACGATGAGAGGGTTTCTACTGTAAATTTAATTTTTTTTTCAATTATATTATGATTGACAATAAATCGATTTTTTGAGATGGTTATTAAAAAACTTGAAGAAATTAATCATATAATATAGTGGATTATAGAAAAACAGGAAGCAAAACAACTTCAAACTCGTGCAAAGATGTTCAAACTCTCAGTGCTTTTTTACAATTAAATTTCATTTTTCTTTCAATTATGTTATGCTGATTGATGACGGATCGATTGTTCGAAATGGTGATTGAAGAAATTGTAAAAAGTTGTAATATTATACAGTGGATTATAGAAAGAGGGAACCAACTTCAAACTGGTGCAAAGTTGTTCAAACGATGAGAGGGTTTCTACTGTAAATTTAATTTTTGTTTTCAATCATATTATGATTGATAATAAATCGATTGCTTGAGATGGTTATTGGAAAAATTGAAAAAAATTAATCATATAATATAGTGGATTATAGAAAAATCGGAAGCAAAACTACTTCAAACTCGTGCCAAGTTGTAGAAATAGTGCTTTTCTACAATTAAATTTAATTTTTCTTTAAATTATGTTATGATGATTGATGACGGATCGATTGTTGGAAATGGTGATTGAAAAAATTGTGATATTATATAGAGGATTATAGAAATAGGGAGAGCGAAACAACTTCAAACTGGTGCAAAGTTGTTCAAACGATTCGAGGGTTTCTGCTGTAAATTTTTTTTTGTCAATCATATTATGATTGATAATAAATCGATTGTTTAAGATGGTTATTTAAAAATATATAAAAATTAATAATGTAATATAGTGGATTATAGAAAAGTCGGAAGCAAAACAAGTTCAAACTCTTGCAAAGTTGTTCGAACTCTGAAAGTATTTCTATTATGGAATTTAATTTATCTTCAATTATATTTTAATGATTGATAATAAATTTTGAAAATAGTGATTAAGAATATAAAAAGAATTTGTAATATAATATACTGTATTGTAAAAAGATAGAGACAGAGAAACTATTTCAAAGTCGTTCAAAGTTGTCCGAACTTCTAAAGATTTTCGAATATTCATTCTTTAAAAAAATCAAGTCTTCATGATTGATAAAAAATTGATTGTTCAAAACGGTGATGAAGAAAACTTTAAAAAAATTACAATATAATATACGCATTATAAATAGACAAAGAAATTACTTCAAACTTGTCCCACCGTGTACAAAAACTCATGAAGCATTTTTATGTTTAAATTTCATTTTTCCTTCAATTCTATTATAATGATAGATGAAAAATATATTGTTTAAAGTAGTGATTAGAAAAATTAGTAATTGAAAATACTGTATTCTAAAAAGAGAGAAACCACTTTGAACTCGTGCAAAGTTGTTCAAAAACTTTCAAATAATTTCCACTATTAAATTTCATTTTTCTGTCGATCACATTTCAATGATTAATAATAAATCGACAGTTTAAAAGGCTAATCCTGAAAAATTTCGAGTTTTTCAAAAAACTAACCAAGTATGGGTCGAATATTTTGATTTCAACGCTACTTTGTTGGGAAATTAATCACTGGTTATAAATCAGGTAGAGTCTTTGTCGATAAAAAAAAATAATGTGAAAAAGCACTTTAAAGAAAAAGAACACTTGAAAAAATGTTTTTGATGACATTTATAAAAAGATTGGAATATCTACCATATTTTGAGTATTAGAAGTAAAAATCTCGATGAAAGAGCACAACCGGAAAATAATTCACTCTTTTGAGCCACCCTAATATAGACAATGACTGCAACGACGAGAGAGAGAAAGAGCTGCTGGAGTGTTGCGGCTTTTGTGGTGGAATATCCGATATCTCGCTCGAGGCGCGTCACACTGACTATCGGTTAGTGGCCGTAGTCTCTCGAGGTGTCGGCGGATTATTATTAATAAGAGACCTTGTATAATCATTGTGCACTCGAAAACACCACCTCGTACGATAATATCGAGCCTCTCTCGCGTCCAATTGCATCTGGCTGAAAGATTAAGGGGTCTTTTCGAGCAAAGGATTCCTTAAGGGGTGGAAAAATATCAAGCTTCACTAGAATATGGATTCAATCCGAAATTATTACTTTTTTTCAAATTGACGACAATTAAAAGTGTCATTTAATGCCAAAATGCCTTTAATGACAGAATTTAATTGCCACGACTTTGTCAAGAAGGGTTGGGAAAATTTTCATTCGCGAGCCCCTTTAATTTCTCGGATTATGCAAATACGGAAAATCTGCCTTCAACGACAATACAACGATTGACGTCTGACCTCACCGCTGCTTGATCCCTTTATGCGATCCACTGAACGTGGATTTCCGGGTCGAGAGCCGACCGCTCGAGGAAAAACTCGTCCTACAGGTTTCCAGTTGGCCACACTAAAGGGTCTGATGGTCGGACTTTTTTTTTCAAACGGTCGGAACTTGCGAGTGACGTCGCGCTTAAAGCTAAAAAAAAGAGCGAGTTCTTGAGACAGCTGCAGTGAAAATTTCTGTCAATTACACAGCTGTCATTCGTAATGTCATTAACTGCGAACGCTTTACTTCAAATCAACGATGATATTTTTCGCTAGAAGACACATTGTCAGTTTAAAATTTCCCCACCCTTGATTCTGTCAATATTGATTCTGTCAACTGCTGCTGTCAAAAATCAATTTCACAGAATCGTATCGATTAAGGTGAATGCCGGTGGAAGGATTCCTTTTCAATGGAAAAACTGTCATTAGAGATACTGTCAATTATAATTCTGTCAATTACACTGCTGTCATTCGTAATGTCATTAACCGCGAACGCTTTACTTCAAATCAACGATGATATTCCCCGCTAGAAGACACATTGTCAGTTTAAAATTTCCCCACTCTTGATTCTGTCAATATTGATTCTGTCAACTGCTGCTGTCAAAAATCAATTTCACAGAATCGTATCGATTAAGGTGAATGCCGGTGGAAGGATTCCTTTTCAATGGAAAAACTGTCATTAGAGATACTGTCAATTCTAATTCTGTCAATTACACTGCTGTCATTAGTAATGTCATTAATTGCGAACGCTTTACTTCAAATCAACGATGATAGTTTTCGCTAGAAGACACATTGTCAGTTTAAAATTTCCCCACTCTTGATTCTGTCAATATTGATTCTGTCAACTGCTGCTGTCAAAAATCAATTTCACAGAATCGTATCGATTAAGGTGAATGCCGGCGGACGGATTCCTTTTCAATGGAAAAACTGTCATTAAAACTGTCAATTCTAATTCTGTCAATTACACTGCTGTCATTCGTAATGTCATTAACCGCGAACGCTTTACTTCAAATCAACGATGATATTCCCCGCTAGAAGACACATTGTCAGTTTAAAATTTCCCCACTCTTGATTCTGTCAATATTGATTCTGTCAACTGCTGCTGTCAAAAATCAATTTCACAGAATCGTATCGATTAAGGTGAATGCCGGTGGAAGGATTCCTTTTCAATGGAAAAACTGTCATTAGAGATACTGTCAATTATAATTCTGTCAATTACACTGCTGTCATTCGTAATGTCATTAACTGCGAACGCTTTACTTCAAATCAACGATGATATTTTTCGCTAGAAGACACATTGTCAGTTTAAAATTTCCCCACTCTTGATTCTGTCAATATTGATTCTGTCAACTGCTGCTGTCAAAAATAAATTCCACAGAATCGTAACGATTAAGGTGAATGCCGATAAGTGGATTCTTTCCAATGGAAAAACTGTCATTAGAGACACTGTCAAGTATAATACGGTCAATTACGTTACTGCTAAACCGATTCTATTGAGTATCCAGCAATCTTAATTCAGTGAAATGTATCATTCGATAGCGGGAAATCCGGAATTGAAGGCACAGGGAAGTTCAATTCTGTCAATTACGCTGCTGTCAATTTTAATTGTATTAACTGAATATGAAATAAAATCTTCAATCCTTTTCATAACGTTAATTCTGTCAATTAAGTCTGTTCGAGGCTGAATGACTGCCATCTATGACTCTATCGATTTTCACCTGTCAACATCACATGAAAAGCCCTCGAATCTGTCAGCCAAGTTATCGTGAGCCTGAATTGTTTCTATATATGCGCCTGCCGATATCAGATCGTTATTGTTGCTTGAACTTAAATTCTGTCAACTCAGTTTTCTTAAGCCTCGATAACTGTCATTTACATTCAATCTCGATCCTGTCAACATTGTTCCTATCAACGTCAATTCCATTAATCAACGTTATCATTAATTCTGTCAAAAATTGTATACATCTGAATTATCAACATCAACTGCTGTCATCTAAGTTCAATGTCGATGCTGACAACATCGTTTCCATCAACCTCAATTCAATTATCCACCATAATCATCAATCCTGGCAAAACCTCTGTGAATATAAATTATCTCCATCAATCCCTGTCATCTAAGTTTAATCACGATCCTGTTAAGATACTTTATCTCAACTTCAATTCCATTAACCACCATAATCATCAATTCTGCCAAAACTTTTGTAAAACGAAATTATCTCCATCAATCCCTGTCATTGACATTTTATCACGATCCTGTCAACATCGTTTCTCGCAACTTCACTTCCTTTAACCACCACCATCATCAATTCTTTTAAAACTTCTGTTAATATCCATGTCATCCATGTCATCCCCAATCCATATCATCTCCGATCAATCTCGATCCTGTCAACGTCAATTCCATTAACCACCATTATCATTAATCCTGTCAAAATTTCTATAGATCTGAATTATCAACATCAAATGCTGTCATCTAAGTTCAATGTCGATGCTGTCAACATCGTTTCCATCAACCTGCATTCAATTAATGAACCACCGCAATCACCAATTCTGTCAAAAGTTCTGTAAATCTAAATTACCTTCATCGATCCCTGTCATCTACATTTAATCACGATCCTGTTAACATCGTTTCTCTCAACCTCAATTCCATTAACCACCACAATCATCAATTCTGACAAAACTTCTGTGAGTCTAAATTATCAACATCAATCCCTGTCATCTACGTTCCATCTCGATCCTGTCAACATCGTTCTCATCAACGTCAATTACGTTAACCACCATTACCATTACTTCTGTCAAAACTTCTAAAGATCTGAATTATCAACATCAACCGCTGTCATCTCCGTTCCACCCCGATCCTGTCAACATCGTTCTTATCAACGTCCATTCTATTAACCACCATTATCATTAATTCTGTCAAAACTTCTGTGAATCAAAATTATCAACATCAACCGCTGTCATCTAAGTTCAATTTCGATGCTGTCAACATCTATTTCATCAACCTCAATTCAATTAATTAACCACCACAATCATCAATTCTGTCAAAACTTCTGTAAATCCAAATTATCTCCATCAATTCCTGTCATCTACATTTAATCACGATCCTGTCAACATTGTTTCTCTTAACTTCAATTCCATTAACCACCACAATAATCAATTCTGTCAAAACTATTATAAATCTAAATTATCTCCATCAATCCCTGTCATCTACATTTAAGCACGATCCTGTCACCATCGTTCTTATCAACCCCAATTCAATCAACCGCCTCTATGAATCCTGTCAAAACTTCTCTAGATCTTGATTATCTTCATCAATCGCTGTCTAAGTTCGAATTGCGCAATATTCCTTCTATCTGACCATCCCGACGAATCGCGATTCCCACTTTATATCCGGAAGTGACAAAGGGCATGGACACGACGACGAGAGAAAACCCTTAAGAACGAGAGCGATTTACGACGATGGAGATGATGGTGTGCCGGGTTGACGGTGGTGGAGAACACCCTCAGTAGGGTGAAGAGAGGAGGAGGGGGGGGGGGGGGGTAGTTGAAGGTGCGGAGGGGGTTGAGGTTTATAACGGTGGTCGATGCCACGTATCGCCGCAGTCGGCGCTGCCATCGCGGCTACGCGAAAATAAGCTCGCCCAAAAGCTCCCTGACTGCAGTAGCCCGGCATCCGCCGTCGCACGAGGAATTGAGGTGTCGTGACGTCGCGCCGCGTTACATGTATATAAATATACATATATATATATATATACAAATCCGTCAAATTATATACATATTGTGTTCGTGCGTGTGTGTGTGTGCATGTGTGAGTGTGTGTAGCGACGGACACGAGCGCGACGTTTGCTAGAAGAAAAAGCTCGAGTGTGCAATTTCTCAAAACGGAATTGAAAAAAAAAGCTCGAACTTGCGGAGAATAAAAAAAAAAAGGGAAACGTTTGTTGACATCGAGAAATGGGAGGGAGAAGAGTATTTTTTTAAACTCACGAAGGAAAGACACGTGGAGGTGATCGAGGGTCCGTGAGCGAGCTTTTTTCACCCCCTTAAGCTTTCGCGATCGTCGAATCGCGATAATCAATCATGACCTGAGAGAGAGCAGACTGACGGAGGGATACCCTCTTCTTCGTGTGGTCGGTGTCGTCTCTGTCGGACGAAGAGAGACGAAAAAAAAAAACCCCCGAGAAATAAAGCTCGGAGGATCATGTGCATCGTCCTTGAAGAGGGGTTGGAATTCGCCATCGGGTCAACGGAGGGGGAGAAAAATTAATTAGTTCCAGAAATAATAAGAAGAATTTTACACGTGATTGGGGGTGGTTTGGATTTTTTTTATTGTTTTTTTGGAACGAAAAAAAAACATAGGGGTTGATGGGTGGGAAATCGACGCTTCGAGGTCCCAGAAAACGGATGACCGAGCCCGATGATTGTTTATCTTTATAGAGGGTATGTTTATTATTTCTCTGTGTGTAAAATGAGTTGAGCTTGCGAAAGCTCCGAGAACGGGGGTGAGATCAAACGTTAGGGGTTATTTTTTTTTTTTCAAAGCTCAACGATGAGCGAGCTTTCTCGCTTCCGGAGCTCGACGAAAGACCGGAAGCTAGAGAGCAACCGAAAAGCCGGATGACGCGAAAACTTGCCCCCAAGCTCGAGACGCGTGTGTGTGTGTGTGTGTGCCTTTTCAACCCTCAAAGCTCACATCACCTCCTTCTCTCTCTCTCTCTCTCTCTCTCTCTCTCTCTATCTCTCTCTCTCTCTCTCTTTCATCCCCAAATCCACCTCTTTACTTCGGTTTCTCACGCGAATATATCGCTCACGGTTGCCGCCCCTTTTATCATAGCCGAGATTTCACGAAAAACGATTTTCCACCCCATGGGGGTTAATCACCGGCCCCCGGGAATAAGGGTGCAATTTTTCTTCGATGCAATTTTTTATGTTTTTTGTTTTCATTTTTCTTGCAAACTTTCATCAAACGGAGCTTTTTTCGACTCAACGAGATACCGCAGTCTCGAATGGCCTAAAAGCACCCTTGCAACCCTTAAGCCCTACCGCAATTTTAATGCTTTTTTTAAGCTCGCGTGTTTTCCTCTCTGTGCTTTCGCGCAATATTTAAATTATCACTTAACGCGAGCTTTTAAGGGGTTGCATTTAGTCAGGCATCAGAAAAAAAAGCTTCTCTCTGCGAATTGTTATTATTATTTTTTAAATATTCGTAATTATATATTTTGATTTATTTATTATTATTTTTATTTTTATTTAGCCTTCCAAAATATAAAATTTAGAGCATAATCGTCAATTTTTTGAATTTAGTAAATATACAATTAAAGCAATCATCAAAAATAAAAATAAAATTGTTGGTTCACTAATATATCCTGTGATTAGTCGAATTTCCAAAAAAAAAGAATATCAAATCGGTTTACGCATAATCCAAGAGTCAACATAATAATTTCGGAATTTTTATCCGATTACTTTGGAATTTTGGGGAACTTTTATGAGATGATAATTTGTCATAAAATATCGTTTAAGAAAAATTATTTTTCGTCTTCTAAAACTAGGTACAACCCTTCGAAAGTGATCTTGAATAAATAACAACCCTCGAAGGAACTTCAATTGAAGTTAATCAACCTTAAATAAATTTTTTCGATGACGTAGCTACAGTTCAAAAATTGCCTTAATGGTGTTATTTATATTTACTATTATTCAGATAATTAAAATCATCAATTATGCAAAATAGTGTCTAAGAAATAGTAAAAAATTGACTAATCAATTCAAGGACACTTGCAACGATTTTCGTCAATTTTTGATGAATCAAAGAAATGGTTTGTTAAATTAGTGGGAAAAAATCTCGGTCAAGGAAATCATTTCCGTTCCCATTTTCCTCTGATGTTGATATAATCGATAAAAATAAATATATATCCCCAGAGAGAATGAAAATTGAAGAAAGAAAATACAATTGAAATTAATCAAGCTTAAATAAATTTCTCAATCGAGGTAGCTACAGTTAAAAAATTCCCTCAATGGAATTATTTATATTTACTATTATTCACATCATTTAACTGATCAATTATGCAAAATGGTGTCTAAAATATATTAAAAAATTGACTAATCAATGAAAGGAAGTTTGCAACGATTTTCGTCAATTTTTGATGAATCAAAGAAATGGATTGCTAAATTAGTGAAAAGAAATCTCAGTCAAGGGTACCATTTTCCTTCCCATTTTCCTGTGTAGACGATATAATCGATAAATAATCGATAAAAATAAATATATATCCGCAGAGAGAATGAAAATTGAAGAAAGAAAATGTAATTGAAATTAATGAAGCTTAAATAAATTTCTTAATCAAAGTAGCTACAGTTAAAAAATTTCCTTAATGGAATTATTTATATTTACTATTATTCACATCATTTAACTTATCAATTATGCAAAATAGTGTCTAAAAAATAGTAAAAAATGGACTAATCAATTCAAGGACACTTGCAACGATTTTTGTCAATTTTTGATGAATCAAAGAAATAGCTTGCTAAATTAGTGAGAAGAAATCTCGGTCAAGGGTACCATTTTCCTTCCGATTTTCCTCTGAGTTCGATATAATCGATAAATAATCGATAAAAATAAATATATATTCCCGAAGAGAATGAAAATTGAAGCAAGAAAGTACAATTTAAATTAATAAAGCTTAAATAAATTTCTTAATCGAGGTAGCTACAGTTAAAAAAGTCTCTTAATGACATTATTTATATTAACTATTATTCGGAAAATTCAACTCATCAATTATGCATAATAGTATCTAAAACTTATTTAAAAAAATTGACTAATCAATTCAAGGAAGCTTGCAACGAGTTTTGTCAATTTTTGATGAATCAAAGAAATGGTTTGCTAATTTAGTGGAAAGAAATTTCAGTCGAGGGTACCATTTTCCTTCCCATTTTCCTCTGTAGACGATGTAATCGATAAATAATCGATAAAAATAAATATATCCCCGGAGAGAATGAGAGAATGAGAAAAAATTAAAATTGATAAAGAAAATACAATTGAAATTGATCAAGGTCAAATAAATTTCTTAATCGAAGTAGCTACAGTTAAAAAATTCCCTTAATAGCATTATTTATATTTGCTATTATTCAGATAATGCAACTCATCAATTATGCAAAATGGTGTCTAAAATATATAAAAAAATTGACTAATCAATTAAAGGAAGCTTTCAATGATTTTTGTCAATCTTTGATGAATCAAAGGAATGGTTTGCTAAGTTAGTGAAAAGAAATCTCGGTCAAGGGTACCATTTTCCTTCCCATTTTCCTCTCTAGGAGATATAATCAATAAATAATCGATAAAAATAAATATATCCCCGGAGAGAATGAGAAAAAATTAAAATTGAAGAAAGAAAATACAATTGAAATGAATCAAGGTCAAATAAATATCTTAATCGAAGTAGCTACAGTTAAAAAATTCCCTTAATAGCATCATTTATATTTACTATTATTCAGATAATTTAACTCATCAATTATGCAAAATGGTGTCTAAAATATATAAAAAAATTGACTAATCAATTAAAGGAAGCTTGCAACGATTTTTGTCAGTCTTTGATGAATCAAAAAGATGGTTTGCTAAATTAGTGAAAAGAAATCTCGGTCAAGGGTACCAATTCCCTTCCCATTTTCCTCTGATGTCGATATAATCGATAAATAATCGATAAAAATCAATATATCCCCGGAGAGAATGAGAGAATGAGAAAAATTAAAATAAATTAAAGAAAATACAATTTAAATTAAACAAGGTCAAATAACTTTCTTAATCGAAGTAGCTACAGTTAAAAAATTCCCTTAATGGCATTATTTATATTTACTCATCAATTATGCAAAATGGTGTCTAAAATATATAAAAAAATTGAATAATCAATTAAAGGACTCGTTCAAGAGTGCCATTTTCCTTCCCATTTTCCTCTGTAGACGATATAATCGATAAATAATCGATGGAAATAAATATATCCTCGGAGAGAATGAGAGAGAATGAAAATTGAAGAAAAAAAATACAATTTCACAGATCGTTATATCGACGTCCAACGTCCCACGTCAGAGGTAAAACGATCATCGTCGATAACAAAAAGAAAAGCCACACTCACTGCCCAAGTTCACCAAGATGGCGGACGAAAAGGACGATCAGACCTTCGCCCAGAAGATGCTCTTCTACACAACCGCGTTCTTCATCCTCCTTGGCACCTTCAGCCTCTTCGCCTTCCTCTTTTTGGTCCCCTTCGTCATCGATCCCGCGTTCACGACGATATTCATGGAATTCGACACTCGACCCGCCGAATGTATCACCATCGACGTCGAGTCACGAAAAGGTGAACGAACGAAGGACGTCGGAAAAAAAATCGTACCAAACCGATTTTTCGGAGGCCCGGAAAAAAAAAATCCTAAAAAAATTTTAAGGGATGAAAATCGCCATTGGCGATATTTCTAGTTGATGTTTTCCTCGTGCTTATCGCATGTTCACACATGTTTGCATTCTCCCACGTGATAAATCTTATTCTCGTGTTTTCCATCAACCCCCTGAATGAGGGTTGATAGAATTCGTTTCACCCCCTTCAATATATTCTTCGCATTTTTCATTCATCCTTCTCACCCACGAAATTTTAGGGTGCTTGTTAAAATTATTTTACCCTTATAATTTCATTCCTCAATCGGGTTTTTCGCACCTTTTCCGAAAATGAAAGTTGACCTTGGACAGGGGGTGGGATTGGGCAGTTTATTTTCATTCTTTTGAAATAGTTATTGTCCTTGTGGGGTGGGGTACAAAAATTCGACGGACAAATATTTCGAAGGTCCGAAAGTTCGAATTTCACGATTACGAACGTTCGAATAGCGAAGGGCCGAAAGTTCGAACGCCAGAAAAGCGAAAGGCGAGAGAGCCGCTCACGCGGGCCCCATGCGTAAGAGAGAGAGGAGGCGCATCGCTCTCTCTCTTACGCATGGGGCCCGCATGAGCGGGTCTCTCGCCTTTCGCTTTTCTGACGTTCGAACTTTCGGCCCTTCGCTATTCGAACATTCGTAATCGTGAAATTCGAACTTTCGGACCTTCGAAATATTTGTCCGTCGAATTTTTGTACCCCACCCATTCCCCTTAAGCTATTCTTTTCAAATTGAATACTTTGCCTCCCTGTGTATAAATTAATTTGTACAAAATTTGTGTGCTTGATATTTGGAATTTATTTAATTTAAATAATATTATTTAGTATCATTATGTCAATTTTAATATAAAAATTATTTGAAAAATATTATTTAATTCAATAAATCAGTTTTATTCCATATTTTTCAGAAATTCAATTTACAAGCGATTTAAGAAAAATTTCAAATTTTTGAAAAAATTGCGTGGAGGGTTTTTTTAAAAATTCAATATAAATCATCCCCATCACTCAGCATGAGGGTAAAAAAAATTCGGGTACGAAAAATTTAACTGCGAAATTAAAAAATTACGAAAATAAACAATTTAACTTCTGGTAGGAATCTTTGTTTATCAAGCAAAAATGTTTTCTCTCACTTGTATTTTTTTTTTCATAAATCAAGTTGGAAAATATTTATGCGCACATTCGCGCAAAAGGCCTCGTATATCCTTCGATATGTGAGATATATATTTATTTAGTAATAATGTATATTGCGCCAGAGAGAAAGAGCGGGGAGGGGAAAGCATCGGATGGAGGGAAGGGGCTGGGTTAGGGGTGCTCTTTCGCGTTTCTATGTATCATTCTCTGTATACGAGTTATAAAATATTCAACTTATGGATCCAGGGGCTCGTTGGAACTGTAGTTTTCTGAAGCTCCCGCATATACAAAATTTATATGAATACTATATATGAGGTATTCCATACCAAGTCGACCTGAATGTGACCCTCGACCTCGCTGATTTCATTTACGATTTTTCATATGATCCTTCCAACTCAAAATGGCATTAAGAATTTTTTTCGGATTTTTAAAATCAAATTTGAGTACGTTATGATTTTTTGAACATTTTTTTCGAAAAGCTCGAGGGCCGTAATTTAAAAATCGGAAAAAATTATCAAAAATCCGGTGTAAGAATGAAAATTTTCGACCCAAAATTCATTACGTCCAGGCTTTCGCTTCCACCTCGATTTTAGGTTTTTATGAAGAAAACGTAAAAAAATCGTTGCGGAAATTAACCAACTGTTTTTTGAAAAAAGTGAAAAAATTTCAAAAAATACTTTTCACGGTAGATCAATTTCGGCATCTATTTTTTTTTTTTTTTTTTACAAGCTTTTATTTAGTTTCACCTGTCCCAGTGTCTGTAATCAAATCTTGCAAGTTAAATTTGACCCACTTTCCGGTTTCCGATTAAGTTAAAATTTGTCATGCATATATAAATCGGATGACAATGCAATATTATCACACAAAATTTGCAAATTTTTCGCAAAATATTTATAAAAAATTTGCTTGAACAATGTTTCGCAACATTTGTTGCAAACAAATTATTCTGCAAAATTTTGTTTACAAAATGGTTTTAAGCAATTGATTTGTAACATTTCTCTATGCATACGCAACAATCATTTTCCAAAATATTTTTTGTGCAAAAAATGTTGCGCAAATTAGTATTCATGATGTTAAATTACTAAACTAGTTATTCAACATCATTAATACTAAAAAGTAAAAAATAAATAAACGAAAAAAAAGCTTGTTTAAAAAAAAAAAAATTTCGTTTATTTTTTAAGTTTTCTTCATGAAAACCTAAAATCGATGTGGAAGCGAAAGCCTGAACATAATGAATTTTAGGTCAAAAATTTTCATTTTTGACACCGGATTTTTGAGAATTTTTTGAGATTTTTAAATGACGGCCCTCGAGGTTTTTGAAAAAAATGTTCAAAAAATCATAACGTACTCAAATTTGGTTTTAAAAATCTGAAAAAAATTCGGTATACTATTTTGAGTTGGGAGAATCATTTAAAAAATCGTAAACGAAATCAGCGAGGTCGAGGGTCACACTCAGGTCGACTTGGAATGGAATGCCCCATATGTATATTCTGGCTCTCGGTAATAGCAAGCGAAACGAAACTCTCGCGTTATCAGGTCAAACTTTTTTTTTCATACAAACAGAAAAACACTTTAAATGCACAAACACGCGAACAAATTACTTTTCAATATTTTTTTTATAGTCATTTCTAGTTCTATTGAATTATTCGCATTCTCAAGCAAATTTCTGGAATTTCAGAAAATTCCAGCGTGCAAATTTTTCAAAAGTAAAATGCGGATCTCCCATTGGTAAAAAAATTCCAATTTTTTATCTTTGTCAGTGATAAATAAATTTTGCGAGTCAAGGTCATCTGAAGGGTTTTTAATTGACAATTGTTATTAGAATGGCAAAAACATTTTTCGAAGAAAATTTTGGTTCTATTTTTGGATTTTTTTTTCGATATTTGGGAGTCGAAAGTAATAACGATTTAATTTTTTTTTGTTAATGGGTTTGACGTTATTGATGTTTATTTTTGCGAAAACACTTTTGGACTGCTTTTTTCGCTGTTATGGAGGATCAAACGTTGGGATGAAAAAGTTTGACCGAGTGGAAACACGCCAGTTCCTCTATAGTTTTATTGATTTTCGTCGACTCGTGTTCTCGCAAACTGCACAGTCTTCACCGAGGCCAAATGTACATATAATATACATACATAGATATATGCAAATATTCGTATAAAATATCAGATGTTCGATTAAATACTTTGCAGCTCATTTTTCGAGTTAGACTCTCACGACGAATCAATGAATCAAAAAATTCGAGGGGGATAACCCTGGAAAGATGGCCCTCCGATTTCTCTTATGGACTCTATAAATCAAAAGTTCACTCTTTTAATCTCACGATGCTCAAATCTTGCAAGATTTATAGGTGAAAGCAGGGAAAATGGCCAGCAAGGGCAAAAAAGTCACCCTCCAAAATTATCAAGGACATTAAAAGTTGAAAAATCTAGATAATTTATTATTATTATTATTATTATTATTATTATTATTATTATTATTATTATTATTATTATTATTATTAGGGTAAATATCCAAAATTCCTTCAGCGATTCCGATTCGATTCTTTAAAAATCGAACAAATCGTTTTTTTATTAAATTCTTAATCTGTTATAGATTGGCAATTAAATAAAGATTCACAAAAGTCTATGAAACGTCAGTCAAGGTTTGAAGAAAAAAAAAGTATGTGAAAATGTGAAAACGTCAGAAAAAGAGTTAAAAAAAATTAAAAGATAAAATATTGAAAACATGATTCAACGAAAAAAATAATCGAAAGTAAAAATATACAAAATTTCGTAAAACAATAGAAACTTATGTAACAGAAAGAAGTCTGATCTGTTAAATATATTCATAATATTTTTGAGAATATATATTAAAAAGTGCAAATGTGTAAAAGAATCGAACTATGCTTAGTCAGAATGAAAACTGCTTTATATTTGTTATTTTGTATTCATTATTTTGTATTAAAACTAAATTTAATCATTTTCCATAGCAAACACTTAATAAACATTTACGTAAACTTTAATTAGCATTTTTTTTTTACATTTTTTTTAAAAATTGATTCTTACGCAATCGATTCTTTGCATTCGATTTTTCATGAAAATCGATTTTCTTGATTCGATACAGAATCGATTAAAGAATCGATTCTTTCCAAAAAATCGAACGTCCCTGAATTACTATTTCCTTTTTTAAAAAATACATAAGCATTTGGTGAAATTGACGCTTATTTTGATTCAACGAAAAAAAATGATCGAAAGTAAAAATATACAAAATAACGTGAGACAATAGAAACTTATGTAACAGAAAAAAGTCTGATCTGTTAAAGATATTCATAATATTTTTGAGAATATATATTAAAAAGTGCAAATGTGTAAAAGAATCGAACTATGTTTAGTCAGAATGAAAACTGCTTTATATTTGTTATTTTGTATTCATAATTTTTTATCAAAACTAAATTAATCTAATTTAATCATTGTTCATAGCAAAAACTTAATGAACACTTACGTTAGCTTTGATTAGCAATTAATTGTTTTTACGATTCTTTGGATTCGATTTTTCATGAAAATCGATTTTCTTTTGAATTTAGAATCGATTCTTTCTAAAGAATCAAACATCCCTAAATTCTTTGTGCTAATCTAGATCTAAATAATGACATTTTTATGATAATTGCCTGTCAAGAATTGGACATTTTTTAAAAATTGCCATTCTAATTATATCTAAAAAAAACACCCCTAACATGTTCTAAAAGAATTATGGTAACTTATTCTTAGCAAAATATTTTGATAATTTCAAGAGAAAAGCAAAATAAGGAACTGGGGACAAAACTGCCACACTTTAAAATGATCGAAAAACATTGAAAATTGACGAATCTAAAAAATAATGGAATTATTATCATAATGAGCGTAAATACTCCAAAATAGACTCCCCATGCTAAATCAGATCTAGATGTCATTTCAATGACATTTTCATTAGTAAAATGACATTTGAATGACAATTGGCTATTAATGACTTTAATGACAGTTGGAAAATATTTGAAAAATTGTCATTTTGATCGTATCTAAAAAAAAAATACCCCCTAACATATTCTAATAGTATTATGGTAACCCATTTTTACTAAAATACAAACTAAACAAACGATGGGAACAAAAATTAGAAATTACCGTCCAAATTTCGAATTTACACGATTTCAACACTATTTTTCGAAAATGTCAAAATTCCACTAAACTCAAACTTCTCAGATGATTCCTTTTCAATTATAATTATCAAATTTTGCCACACTTCTAATTTTTCTAACTCAGCAAGAAAACTGAAAACTTACTTTCAAAAAAAAAAAAAAAAAAAAAAAAAAAAAAAAAAAAAAAATCAATGCTCGAGGAAACTGTATTTTGGGAAATAAATTGTTTCGTCTTCAATATATTACTATTTGTATTCATATCACTAACATTTTCATCGCCAAGTTTCCCCTGCGCACTATTTTAATTTCTTTGCTTCGAGTTATTTTTTTAATGCCCAAATTTGCTCGCACGCATGCCAAAAATCGATCCAGAATCAATTTAACCTGAAAAAAAAAAATTTCAAAAACAAAATCCTCCTCGTTGCAAAGTGACGCGAAAAAAAATGCCAGAAATATCGAGTAAGAGTTGAGATGATTTCTTTTTTGGAAATTAAAAAAAAAAAAAAAATCCCAGGTGCGAGCAACTGCTCTTGGACCTCGTGCCGTGAAGGTTGCACCAAGGAGCTTTACGATTGCAAGCAAATTCGGGTGAATTACAAGCTTCCCGTGAATTCGACGGAGGACGATATCGTCAGTGATGACAATGACGACGGGGCAACGACAGGGGAGGGCAGAGTGGTACAAGGTGTCGAGGGTGACGAAAACAGGTCGGAGAGACCGCGTTACGAGCGCGCCCTCAAGGATTACAATTACATCGAGGACATCGATGACGAGGACTTCAACGATGATGACAACTCTCTAGGACTGCCAAAACCCTTTCCCACAGGTATTATTCACACCCAACCAGTGTTGGGCGAATGTGTAATTAATTAATTACAAATTACAAATTACAAGTTGTAATTTGTAATTACACGGAAATCCATTACCCATTACAATTGTTATTTGTAATTAAACCGAAATCCATTACCCATTACAATTGTAATTTGTAATTCAACCGGAATCCATTAACCATTATAATTGTAATTTGTAGCTAAACCGAAATTCATTAACCATTACAATTGTAATTTGTAATTAAACGGAAATCCATTTATCATTACAATTGTAATTTGTAATTAAACCGAAATCCGTTAACCATTAAAATTGTAATTTGTAATTAAACCGAAATCCATTAACCCTTACAATTGTAATTTGTAATTAAACGGAAATCCACTAACCATTACAATTGTAATTTGTAATTTAACCGAAATCCATTAACAATTACAATTGTAATTTGTAATTAAATCGATATCCATTAACCTTTACAATTTTTATTTGTAATTAAACCGAGATCCATCAACCATTACAATTTTTAATTGTAATTAAACTGAAATCCATTAACCATCACAATTTTAAACTGTGATTAAACCGAAATTCATCAGCCTTCATCGGTTATTTTTAATCATTTTGTTTCCGGACGGTTTAATTACAATTACAAATGATAATGGTTGATGGATTTCGGCTTCTTTACATTTTTCAATTGTTATGGCTGATGAATTTCAGGTTAATTACAGTTTCAAGTTGTAATGGTTAATGGATTTCAGTTTAATTACAATTAAAAATTGTAATGGTTGATGGATCTCGGTTTAATTATATTTTTAAATTGTAATGGTTGATCAATATCGGGTTAATTACAGTTTAAAAATGTAATGGATAATGGATTTCGATTTAATTATAAATTTCAATTGTAATGGGTAATGGATTTCGGTTCAAGTACAAATTACAATTGTAATGGTTAATGGATTTCGCTTCAATAACAAATTACAATTGTAATTGGTAATGGATTTCGGTTCAATTACAAATTAAAATTGTAATGGTTAATGGATTTCGCTTCAATTACAAATTACAATTGTAATTAGTTATTCATTTTTCTTTAATTACAAATTACAGCTGTAATTTGTAATGGAAAGGTAATAAATTACACCATGTAATTTGCTTCTGCCCAACACTGTCCCCAACCAAGAAAAACCAACCCTCGAAAGAAAATCAAAATCATTCTTCGAGCGAGGACACCAAATCTGGGAGATCTAAAATTTCAAGCCTCAAAATCTGAAAATCTTTGTTGATCAATAAGAATCTCAAAGAAGAAAGCAAGAAAATAAATTTGAATTGAAGAGAGGTTGGAGAAAATTTGCTGGATATGCAAAGTGAGAAGAAAAAATTACGAAAAATGATGATGAGAGAGCTTGAAATAACGAGAAGCACTTTGAAGTTGGGAGAAAATGGAGATCGTCGATCGTCGATCGATTTTTTTTTTTTTTTTTTGAGGCGATATATCGTGATGTACATCGTTGCGACTGATCCTCAGGTCTCATGGGCAACGACTCCGAGTGGTACTTCACCGGTGCTAAGCTGTTTCCCAACGTAAAAGGCTGTGGATACCCTCCAATGCTGAATTGCAGTATTTTCTATCGTCAATACGCCAACATAGGGCAAAACTTTAGCTGTTACTACTCGAAAGTGGATCCGGGAATAGTCATCAGCGATCTCGACATGTGGCAGGTCTTTACGTACATAAATCAACAACAAAACTAAGATTTTTCCCCCCCATGTATCCCTTAAGGGGAGATATCCACCTCCTAGCAGCCGGAAAAAAGGTAATTTTTGTGATTTTTTTTCAAGGAAATCTATTTGAAATTTCGGATTGCGAGTTTTTCTATCTTAAAGTATACACATTCGGAAATATGTTCCATTTTTTTTATAAAAAAAAATCAAAAATTGACGAGGTTATTGTATTTTCTTCGTAGCGTCGTCAAAAAAATCCGGGTAAACGGAGCTCAGTCTGGCGTTTCTTCAAAAATCATCTGAAACAAAAAAACCAAAAAGATTATTAAATTAGATACTATAATCTAGTACTTCTCATAGTAGATTTTGAAAATATCGATTTTTAACAAAATGGCGGACGTTTGAACACAACTTTGCGATTTTTCGACTAAAAATTAGTTATTTGATATGTTCGAACGTCCGCCATTTTATTAAAAATCGATATTTTCAAAATCGGCTATGAGAAGTACTAGATTATAGTATCTAATTTAATAATCTTGTTGGTTTTTTTGTTTCAGATGATTTTTGAAAAAACGCCAGAGTGAGCTTCGTTTGACTGGATTTTTTTGACGTCGCTACGAAGATTACACAATAACCTCGTCAATTTTGTTTTTTTTTTTAATTAAAAAAATTGGAAAAATTTCTGAATGTGTATACTTCAAGATAGAAAAATTCCCAATCCGAAATTCTAAACAGTTTTCCTTAAAAAAAATTCACAAAAATGACCTTTATCCGGCTTCTAGGTGTATATCTCCCCTTAAGGCGGTATTCTGGTCTAGAGACATTTTGAGCGTTTTGGCAAGCTCGATAAAAAAATTTATATATTTTTAGTATTTGGAAAAATATATTTATTAATTATTATTAATATTTTGAAAAAAATGAAAAATAATTCGTGAAAAAATAATGAAAATTAAATAAGTTATAAGCTGGCAAAGTTGGGCCAAAAAAAATTTAAAAAAAGATTCTTGATTAGTAAAAATGTCGTTATAGCTCCTACCTCAGAGAAAATGAAAAAAAACTTTGCAAGTTATGGGAATTAGAAAATTTCCCTTCGAGAATATATTTTTAAAGGCCTAAACTTTATGAAAATGAAAAAAATTAATTTTTTCAAAATTCTAGACCAGAATACTTGGATGGCGGCCTTAACTAACTCAATTATAATTCTGATTTCTAATTTTTGATGCCTGATGAAGTTTTCGCCTAGAGCAAGATTTTTGAAGGGTTTTGGGGGTCAAAAAAGAGGTTTCCAAAACTTAGTATTTGCATATTAAAAAAAAATCTTTTATCGAAAAATACGGGGATTGTTGGACCTACTTTGAGTAAATTTTTTTATGGACACGAAACATTGATTAAAAAATAGAGTAATTATTTTTTGGCTTGCAGAAATTTTCCAGATTATTTTTTATGAGATAATGTTTTTTTAAATTGAGTCTAGAGTATTCTAAAAGAAAACTACCCCTTTTCAGTGTTCGATGAAGGTTGTCATTAATTTTTCATCCCTTTTTGAGAAATTTCTTGGGTGAAATTCACGAATTACTTTACTGTCGTCAAACTCGCGTCGTTTGGTGAAAAATTTGTTTAAATAATTATTTTTTTAATTGTTTAAATAAATTTTAAAAAATTATAAAATCTCCTGCAACTATCGGAAGAGCTCTCGATGATTCCTCTTCATTTTTTACTATTTTCCTGCCTTTATCCTTCACGCAGAATTCGTCTAAATAATTTCTCAGAAATATGTGGGGTTATTCCGAGTCAGACCAATCAACGTTTCACCGTCAATCTTTCAAATTTTGGTTCACAATTTTTCTAACGATCCTGCAGGCAATTAAAAAATTCTCAATTAATTTTCGGTATTTTTTTGTCAACCCTTATTTTTGTATAAATTTTTTGACCAACAAATGAGCTTGAATTAATGCGAAAAAAATCCTTAATGGCCGAGAAGCTTTCAAAATATGATTTTTCGAAATTTGGAACGTTTAAAATATCATGAAAAACTAAATTTTCAAAAATTGAGAAAAAACCGATTTTCTGCAACTATTTGTATTCTCATTCGATTTTTTGTTCATAAAATCAGCATTAATTATTGCAATGTTAATGTTTTTGGGTTATTGGGTTTTTGGGTTGAATTGTACATTTTGCTTGATTCAATCGTGGAAAAAATCAAGAAAATCGGATGAAAGGCGTAAAAAACTCGTGAGGAGTTCCGGTTTGCCTCTCGTTCGTGAAAAAGCTTCGCTTCTCTTTCCCGGGCAAAAGCTTTGCCTTTGCAATGAACTCTCTCCCCTGTTTTTTGATCCGGTCGTGTCACGAACGAACGTTCACGTCGCCAACAATGAACATCTCGCCGTGAATAGCGTCACGATGACAAAGACGGAAACCATCATCCACGATAAAACTCTGTCCACCGGAAATTCGTTTTTTCCCTTCTCACTACCCTCTCAATATATATATATATATATATATATATGTATACTTTCTCTCATCTTTTCGATAAAAAGGAGCAAAGTACAAAGAAGGAGGAGAGAAAACGAATCCCAAATTGGATTTTCAACGGGGCGTCACTCAAGCAGTGGATATCGATAATAACATCGAAACTCCTGGACTATATTTATAGTTAAATATGGGCTATTTCATGTCAAATAGACGACCTATCCCCAAAACCTTGGATTTGGTTCATAATTTTCAATTTTTCACATTGTTACTTTTTTCAGATTTTTTCGTGACTGCTCTTTGAATTGAATCAATTTTCTGAAAAATCCAATTCTAAAAAAGTGCATTTTTCTAAAATAAATTCTAACAAAAAAACGAAAATTGTATTTTTCTTCCTGTTAGCCAGTTTTCATATGAACAGATTTTTCAAATATTTTTTGTTCTGAATCAAAATGTCAGGTCTCGGAAATTTGACAAAATTATAAAAAATACACATTCGTTACATAAAAATCTATTTAAAAAATTTCAATCGTTTAGTCAGAATGGGAAAATTATATTTTAGTGGTAGCCATTTTTTTTATATTAACGAATTTTTTTCAATCATTGTTTTCCTGAAATCAAATGTTATATGTTGAAAATATAATAAATTGTAAAAAACGAGCACTTTTGTATAAAAATTCGATATTCAAATTTATAAATCATGCAGCAGAATAGGAAAATTTCATTCTTTCTTTTAGCCATTTTTTTTTTAATAGTTTTTTTTTCATTAATTTTTATTCTGAAACGAAATGTCTGATTTTGAAAATCTCAAGAAATTCTAAAAAATACGCAGTTCGATATTAAAATTCATAAATTACGGGCCAGAACGAAAAAATTTGATTCTTCCTGGTAGCCATTTTTTACCACCAGATTTTGTTTAATGATTTTGTTTTCTGAAGGAAATTTAGGTTTCTAAAAATTTTTAAACTCCTCAAAATGTGCATTTTTGCATAAAAATTCTATATGGAAATTTATACGTCATCAGGCAGATTGGAAAAATTCAATTCTTCCCGTCAGCCACCAGATTTTGTTTGATGATTTTCTTTTTTGAAGTAAATTTGGGTTTCTAAAAATTTTAGAACCGCTAAAAACAGGCATTTGTGTAGAAAAAATTCTATATGGAAATTTCTGAGGCATCAGGCAGAATGGAAAAATTCAATTTTTCCTGGCAGCCACCAGATTATGTTTAATGATTTTGTTTTCTGAAGTAAATTTGGGTTTCTAAAAATTTTAAAACCCCTAAAAATGGACATTTTTGTATAAAAATTCCATATGGAAATTTATAAGTCATCAAGCAGAATGGAAAAATTCAATTCTTCCTGTCAGCCATCAGATTTTGTTTAGTGATTTTCTTTTCTGAAGTAAATTTGGGTTTCTAAAAATTTTTAAACCCCTAAAAACGGGCATTTTTGTAGAAAAAATTCTATATGGAAATTTATGTCATCAGGCAGAATAGAAAATTTCTATCCATCCTGTCAGCCATTTTTTATATGAACAGAAAGGTTTTTCAAATTAAGATCGAAAATAGGAATGAATTTGAAAAATTCGCAGTAATTTTCAGGCTCGTTGAAATCGTGAAACAAATTCGATGAGGTTGAAACATTAATTAAATTGACTCGGAATACCCCATATATTGGTTCTCGGGGTATAATTGAAAACTAGGCGGCCTTGTCTGTCTCTCGGTTCGTGCAAACTCGAGGACGAATAATACCCGAGACAACCGGTAATGGAGAGCGTTAAGGCAGAATTGAGAGGATCGGGACAGCTTTGAAAGTAAAAGGAATAACAATAACGAAAAATTATGAAAACGTCGTTGGGGGTAAAAAAAAATAACTTCCCAATACATTCACCATCCAACAAAACTACATTTTTTTACACCAGGAAATGTGCATTTTTACGAGGGAGAAAAAAAACTATTGACCAATCTAAAATATTTCTAAAAATGAGAAATAATTTCCCAGATCGAAATAAAAGTGAATTCCATAAAACAATTAATTCCTCTTCGTCGTACCAAATTCATTATTCCTCCCATTTGCAATTATTATTAAACAAAAAAAAACAAAATGTCTGCTGGACCCAAAATATTTCCACCCCATACTCATAAAAAAAACCCTAACTTTTCCAATAATTCAATGAGATGCGAGTTCAACGAGAGCAAAGAATTCGTGAAATTCGAGGGGGTGCAAAAAAAAAAAGTTTTAGCCCGAAAAACTTGACATCGTGAAATTAATTATTAATTATAATAATTTTCCAATTTTCCCTAATTGACGACAATAATCACCAAGTGAAATTCAAACTTCAAATTCAAAAATCAGCGAAAATCTACTAATCGAGACGTCATCCCTTAATCTTTTTTTCTCTCCCCTCTCAATATTCCAACGCGTCGTTTTTCCATTATCATTGATTTTCTCGCGAAAACAAAATGAGCAGGCACAAACCAAAAAAAAAAAAATCAAAAATCAAAAAAACGGACGAGAATGATGAATCCTCTTCAGGTCTACATGAACCTCGTCTACGCGATGGCGATACCGATACCGTCTTTCATAATATCGGTGATATATCTCACAATTGCCTACTTCAAAATTTACAACGAAGACGAAGAGGTGCTGGTCGACGATGAGGACGGTGTCGACGGTATCGAGGGCGACGGTGACATTAACGCGACGCCAATACCACCTACGAGCGGTGCATTGACGCCCGGTAGCGAGGCATTCAGGGAGGATTTGGCGAGTTTCGGTCATCAGTTGAAAGTCGCGATGGCCGACGAGATAAGCCGCGAGAGCCTCGAAGGAATACCAAACTCTACCTCAGCGCAGGGGTAAGCTCAAATCCTTCAGCGTAAATTACATTACTCCAAATCAAGATCAAAAGACGCTAATTACTCGGAGTGATTTGAGTACTCGAAATGCAAAGTATTTTTATAAATACTCAAAATACAAAATACTTTGAGAAGTACTTGATATACAAAGTACTTTGGGAATTACTTAATACTTTAAATACTCAAAATAAGTATTATCATAAGTACTTGGAATACAAAATACTTTGAGAAGTACTCTATGTACAAAGTACTTTGGGAAGTACTCAGTACTTCAGGTACTTAAAATAAGTATTATAATAAGTACTCGAAATACAAAATACTTTGAGAAGTACTCGATGTACAAAGTACTTTGGGAAGTACTTAATAATTTAAGTACTTAAAATAAGTATTATCATAAGTACTCGAAATACAAAATACTTTGAGAAGTACTCGATATACAAAGTACTTTGGGAAGTACTTAATACATTAAGTACTTAAAATAAGTATTATGATAAGTACTCGAAATACAAAATGCTTTGAGAAGTACTTGATATACAAAGTACTTTGGGAAGTACTTAATACTTTAAATACTCAAAATAAGTATCATCATAAGTACTTGAAATACAAAATACTTTGAGAAGTACTCTATGTACAAAGTACTTTGGGAAGTACTCAGTACTTCAGGTACTTAAAATAAGTATTATAATAAGTACTCGAAATACAAAATACTTTGAGAAGTACTCGATGTACAAAGTACTTTGGGAAGTACTTAATAATTTAAGTACTTAAAATAAGTATTATCATAAGTACTCGAAATACAAAATACTTTGAGAAGTACTCGATATACAAAGTACTTTGGGAAGTACTTAATACATTAAGTACTTAAAATAAGTATTATGATAAGTATTCGAAATACAAAATACTTTGAGAAGTACTCGATATACAAAGTACTTTGGGAAGTACTTAATACTCTAAGTACTCAAAATAAGTATTATGATAAGTGCTCGAAATACAAAATACTTTTAGAAGGACTCGATATACTAAGTACTTTGGGAAGTACTTAATATTTTAAATACTTAAAATAAGTATTATGATAAGTGCTCGAAATACAAAATACTTTGAGAAGTACTCGATATACAAAGTACTTTGGGAAGTACTCAATACTCTAAGTACTTAATATAAGTATTATGATAAGTACTCGAAATACAAAATACTTTGAGAAGTACTCTATATACAAAGTACTTTGAGAAGTACTCAATACTTCAAGTACTTAAAATAAGTATTATGATAAGTACTCGAAATACAAAATACCTTGAGAAGTACTCGATATACAAAGTATTTTGGGGAGTACTTAATACTTTAAGTACTTAAAATAAGTATCATGATGAGTACTCGAAATACAAAATACTTTGAGAAGTACTCGATATATAAAGTACTTTGGGGAGTACTTAATACATAATGTACTTAAAATACTCAATACTTAAAGTTTTTACAGTACTTAATACTCGGCGTACTCAGATTTCTCAATACTAAAAGCTCTTAAAGTACTCAATACTTTGAATACTAATTACTGAGCATTGATATTTAGTAATTTGAGTATTAATTGCTGAGTATTGGTATTTAGTAATTTGAGTACTAATTGCTGAATATTGATATTTATTACTTTGAGTCCTAATGACTGTGCTCAAAGTAATAAAGTATTATATGTCCCGAGCAATCGATACTTTGTACGTGACACGATTATAATTTTAAATTTAGTACTTAATGGCAAATACTTCAGGTATCTGGTACTTCGTCCTGAAAGTAAATAGTACTCGTACTTTAAGTATTTAATACTTTAAGCACTGAAAGTACTTTATAGTCTTACGATTTAAAAGAATTTAATACTTCAAGTACTGAAAATACTCAATACATTGAGTACAGAACGTTTTTAATTCTCTGAGCACTTAAAGTAAACTTCATGCTTTAAGTAGTTAGTACTTTAAGCATTAGTTACTAGGCACTAGTACTAGTACTACAAACCCCGAGTAATCCGAGTACCTAATACTTCATCCTTGACATACTTAAAACTCGGGACTCACTGGAAAGTACTTTAAGTATCAGATACTTCGTCCGTGAAATAATTATTACGAGTTACTCATGATTTGAGTACTCCCTACTTCAAGTACTCAAAATACTTACAGCTGTTTACTTAATCTACTTATACATACTCTACATTCATAAAGTAATTAATACTCTAAGTATTCTAAGTACTCGATACTTGAAGTACTAAAAATACTTAACACTTCAAGTACTAAAAGTGCTTCATACTTTAAGTAGCTCTTACTTCAAGTAATCACTGGGCACTTTTATTTAGTACTTAAAAGCAAGTATCTGGTACTTTATACTTTAAATAATTAGTACATAGTACTCAAAGTACGTGATACTTGGAAACCCCAGTCTTTTAATCAAAGTTCCTGGCACTTTGTAATCACAGGAATTAGTACTTAATACTCAAAGTATTGAAGACTCGAAACCTCGAGTACTTTGAGTGGGTACTTGAGTACTTGACCAAACGACCCGACGAAGCTTTTTTTGCCTTCCCTTAAAATGTCTCACAATGAGTCTAACCACGAGCAATACTCCAAGTACTTGGACTCAAGTACTCGCGAAATTCGAGGTTATGGATACTTGTACTTGAAGCAAGAAACGAGTAACGGGAGTCACTCGAAATCGCTAAAGTCAAGTTGCACTCTTTTGTGTACTTTATCGGCGAATATCGCGAGAGAAGGGAGTAAGATACTTGAGCCATTGTTGCGAGGGGGGTGGCAAAAGGGGTTGGGGCTAATAAACTACGGGCTAACGTTATTTACAGGCACTTGGGCGAAATCCTCGTTTAAACGTATTATCTTAAACGTAACCTGACACTTTGACACACGCGAGACTGGCATTTGTCTCATAATGGTCCGGCTATAGATATATTTTTTTTCTCACCCTCATTCCGTTGCACTCGGTAATAAACCTGTCCGTTGATAGATGGGGCTTCTTCGACGTGGTCAGTCTCGTGAAAAATTGGCTTTTTTCACGAAGCGCGAGCAAGAAAGTGTTGACGACGTACACAGATGTGTCACTGATCCTCCGAAGGGTGTAATCCCGTTTAAATAAACGGGGGGGAGGCTTTGCACGAGGTGTCAGAGGATGGAAAAGAGTTTATTGCACTCCGTACGTAAAGTGGGCATTTTACGCACTCGTGCAATAAAATACTGTATGACACTCGTAATGAACTATTTTAATATTGTCGATCGTCTCGTCGTTATAGAAAGATCGATTACGTTTTAAAATTTGTGAAAATTAATTAATTGATTAATTGAAAGAGCAAATTTTAATTTTTAAAAATCCAACATTTTTTGTTTGTATTTATTTATTTAGGGGTAACTTTTTATCGCAATGAAATACGATTTAATCAAGGGCAACTGTCGTAGAAAAATTTTTGGAAATGAAAAATGAAAATGAATGAGAATTCAAGAAATTAGAACGAAGAATAAAAGGAGTTGATTTTTTTTTGCTTTTTTGATAAAGTTCAGGAAAATGAAGTTGCAATCATTATCAATCGTAATATTCGATTTTCGTTCCAAAATTGAGGTTTGAAAAAAATCAATTGTCATTAAGTCATCATTTTGATTAGTTAATCGAATTATAAAAGAGGGGTGATATAAAAGAGATGTTTTTTTTTTACAAAAGGCATAAAAGGGAAATCATGAAATTGAATGTAGTCCTTCAAATATTACAAGACTTTTAATATCCTGGATTTTATAATGATCGATCCTGCAATTTTTTCTAATTTCAGTGCATATGATTTTTTTCGTACAAAATTTTTTTTTTTTAATTTCCTGATTTCATACTATTTAGGGATGTTCGATTCCAATTTGATTCTTTATAAGAATGATTCTTTTGTTGAAAAAATCGATCTTTTGATTCGATTCTTTCCTTTTCGATCTTTAGGCGAATCGATCTTAACCTCAAAAATCGAAAATTCGATTTTTTATTAAATTCATTATTTATTAAAGATTGGCAATTAAATAAAGATTAATAAAAGTCTATGAAACATCAACGTCAAGGTTAAAAGAAAAACAAAAGTATGTGAAAATGTGAAAACGTGAGAAAGAGTACAAAAAATTAAAAGTTACAATATTGAAAACATGATTCAACGAAAAAAAAATAATCGAAAGTAAAAATATACAAAATTTCGTAAGACAATAGAAACTTATGTAATAGAAAAAAGTCTGATTTGTTAAATATAGTTCTAATATTTTAAAGGATTTTAAAAAAAATGCGAATGTGTAAAAAAATCAAACTATGTTTAGCCAGAATGAAAACTGCTTTATATTTGTTATTTTGTATTCATTATTTTGTATTAAAAGTAAATCGATCCAATTTAATCATTTTCCATAGCTAAAACCTAATAAATATTTGCGTAGGCTTTAATCAGCAATTTTTTTTTTTTTTTAATTTTTTAAAAATCGATTCTTACGAAATCGATCCTTTGGATTCGATTTTTCATGAAAATCGATTTTCTTAATTCGACTCAGAATCGATTAGAGAATCGATTCTTTCCAAAAAATCGATCGTCCCTAAATTACTATTTCCTTTTTTAAAAAATAAATGAGCATTTGGTGAAATTGACGTTCATTTTTTTTCCATTGAAAAAAAAATGTGGAGGCAGTCATGGAATAAGGAAGATATAATAAATGATCGGTGCGTCAGAATATCGAACTGCACACCCCTTCTAAATCGGAAATGTCATCGCGATAAAAACAACCCCCGGCTTATTAATATGCGGAGAAGGGACATATCGAGCGATCAATGAGAGAGACCGTAGAATAAACGAGTTTGTGTGATCATCGAAATATACAGCCAATGAATGTTCTGCGACAGATTTTTTGATTAGCTCGTTTTCGATTTTTTTCATCCCCTTTCGACGACTCATTCATAGTCTATTTCTGGAATTACCAGAACGACGATTCACAGTCGGACATCCAGAGGGCAAGAAAATAATTACATATCCATAAAAATATCGAGGGCGAGAAAAAAATAGAGCGTATCGCAATGGGAAATCACTTCATTGGTCATTTCTCACCCCTCGAAGCCAAACAATTTTTGTCATGCTTTCGGGAATTTTCCTTATGGAATAATGAACCGAATTAATCAAAATAAATATAAAAGATAACTAATAAAAAGCAGAAAACAGCAAATAGTATTAAAAACGAAAAAATAGAAATCTCTACTTTTGCCACCCCTTTTATTATATTTCCCTCAATTTTAATTATTATTTTTTTAATTAAACAAAAGCATGTAAAATTTGTAAAATTCGATAAAAATTATTATTACATAATTATTGAATTGAAATTATTTTCCTCAATAGAAATAATTGATAAAAACTTTTGTTGAACAATTTTAATATTATAACATAATTTATAAAATGAGAAATTTTGTTTTTGTTGTATTACTAAATAATTATCCCCAGCATGAGAAATAATATCAGATTTTTTATATATTTTGAAACGAAAGAAAAATATTTTCCAAATAAATAGCAAATGATATTCGAAGCAAATGTGAAAAAAATCGATTTAATTTTTTTTTCCATGTTGCACCAGATGAATCAAGTTGAAAATTTTACTGTATAAAGAAGAGCAAGAAAGGAGATTTCTGTGAAAAATTCGTGATTGATTCCCGAAAGGAACATATTTGAACATAGCGCCAATAACTTTTTTATTTTTTATTTTTTCAAAGTAATGGTTAAAAACTTATAAAAAAATTACTTTTCAATGTCTTTTATGGATAATTCTTAGCAAAAAATTTATGTATTCAAAATAGTCAGTGGAATAGTTACAATAAAATAAATACTGAAAAACACGTTTTTTTGAATTATGTCGTCACTTTTTGGGTTTAAAAGCTGAAATTTTCAGATAATTTTTTTTTTAGTTGAAAATTGATCAGTCATATGGATTTTTAAAAATCGCTTAGGCAGATTTTTCATACTTGTACTTTTTGGTGCTGTTGAACTAATTAAAAAAATTCTTTTTTTTGCTCGGTTAACGGTCGTGAAACAAAAATTTCTTTTTTTTTGCTCGGTTAATGGTCATGAAAAAAAAACTATTCCCTTTCGTTACTTCAGCACTTGGGAAATTACGACTAGAGGGAAATCTCAGCTGGTACGAATAGAGAGAGAGAGAGAGAGAGAGAGATCGAGAAAGAGAGAGAAGGGAGGGAGAAAGAGAGAGAGGAAGAGAGAAAAGGGAGGGTGAACAGAAGCTCGTAACAAACGGTTGAAATGTTGGGGGTGGAGTGCCGAGATGCCTGATGTTTGCATTTACCACCCTCACAGACCTCCATACGTATATATTACGGTGGTTCTTATTTAGGGCTCGGACGAATTTTTTATCAGACGCCCCCCAAATCGGCTCCAAATAATTCAAAAACAATACCCTAATTTTTTCAGATTTTTATCTAGATTTTTATCTAGATTTTTATCTGGATTTTTATCTAGATTTTTATCTAGATTTTTATCTAGATTTTTATCTAGATTTTTATCTAGATTTTTATCTAGATTTTTATCTAGATTTTTATCTAGATTTTTATCTAGATTTTTATCTAGATTTTTATCTAGATTTTTATCTAGATTTTTATCTAGATTTTTATCTAGATTTTTTTCTAGATTTTCATCTAGATTTTCATCTAGATTTTTATCTAGATATTACTCGATTTTTATCTAGATTTTTATCAAGATTTTTATCTTCTCCCGAAAAGAGGGCAGATTTCCCCATTTGAAATATACATGTTTCGGGCATATTCTCAGGATATATTTTATTCCAAGTGTAAAAATTTTTCGAAAAATCTGTAACTGCGAGATTTTAGTGTTCATTGGTGTTACCATTTGAGGAAAAATTCACATTATCATACGGGTCAATCTAGACGAATTGCAATTCGTCCAGATTGACCCATATGATAATGTTAATTTTTTTTCAAATAGTAGCACCAATGAACACTAGATTCTCGCAGTTACAGATTTTTCGAAAAAATTTTACACTTTAAATAAAATATATCCTGAGAATATGGCCGAAACACGTGTATTTCAAATGGGGAAATCTACCCTATTGGTGGGAGGGGTTTGAGTCTAGGTAAAAATCTGCAAAAATTAAGGTATTGTTTTTGAATTATTTGAAGTCGATTTGGGGGGCGTCTGATAAAAAATTCGTCCGAGCCCTAAATAAGAACCGCTCTAGTATATATACATTATAGCGTATGCAAGTTTTGTGGCTCGCAGTTTCGTTACCTCATTCTCAGAAGGGCGCATAAATCATGGAAATTTTCTTCCTGGGCGCCTTTTTCACCCTTGGAAAGTCGTTTTATGCCCTGGCCGAGACTGCGACGCGCAGTCTATCGAAATTGCTGTTATTCCGGTCAGATATCTTCGACTACTCCGAGAAGCCCCGGTTTATCTGCATGTAGAATTTGTAAATCACATTTTCAGCTTCCCCTTTCATGAATCGTTAATTTTTCATAGAAATAAAAAAAATTTGATTTTTTATTTTGGTCAAAAAGTTATAGATCCAGTGAAACAGGGTTTCTGCTTTCTAAAATTTAATTAATTTTGATTTAACTTAATTTTTCATTTAATTTATTCAATTTTTTAATTTAATTAAATTTAAATTTATCTTTTAATTATAAATTAATATTGAGATAGTTGATTTCGATTTTATTAGTTATTAATAAACACCATATTTAGTTAATAAATTATTTTGACAAAAATAAAATTTTGTCTTGAGAGCACGAATATTTCTGAACGACTAACAAATTTGCTAACAGTTATGAATATTTAAATAAAAGTGCCAACTAAATATATTTCTTTTTTATAAATAATCTGTTTTCTCAGTGTGGGACCTTCTTTTTTCTCAAATTCCATTAATTTATAACTTATCGATGAATAAAGATCGAGACTCTTTGCGAACTTGTTCAGGAATTCAAAAAGCATCATCAGAAAAATTATAGATCCCAGATTAATGTCGAAATTATTTTTTAAGATTTTTTTTTGGTTAGTTGTCAATAAATACTATTTGTTTAATATGATTTATTTCTTGAGAAAAAAGTTTTGGAAGAATAATTAAATAATTTGAATTATTTATATTGATCGAAAAATTATACACTCAAACAGCTGGGACTTTTTTTCTTCACATTTTATTAATCGTGATTTATCGATAAATGAAGATAAACTCTTTGCGAACCTCGTTCAGAAATTAAAAAAGGATCACCAGAAAAATCACAGATTAATATCGAGATTGTTATTTTTTAATTTTTTTGGGAATTAGTTAGCAATAAAGATCTTTCCTAAGCAATTTCAAATTAAAAAATCACCTCTTTTCAACCCTCATAAAACGAAAAAAAATAGTGCACCACAAACCTCTTATTTAAGCAAATTCCTATACAAAAAACACATTAAATCACCCGAATGATGAAAAATAACAAAATATATGCCGGATAAATAAATAGATAAATAAATAATACCTCATACAGACGTTCACGCATTTATGAATCACAGCCCATAGCGCCGAGAGAGACGATTAAATATATGCGGACATGTTGCTTCTGTAACGAACAAGTTTTATATATGGGGCGTTCCATACCAAATCGACCTGAGTGTGACCCTCGACCTCACTGATTTCGTTTACATTTTTTATATCATTCTTCCAACTCAAAATAGCATTCAGAATTTTTTTCCGATTTTTAAAACGAAATTTTAGTACATTATGATTTTTTGAACATTTTTTTCGAAAACCTCGAGGGCCGTAATTTAAAAATCTGAAAAAATTCTCAAAAATCCAGTGTCAAAAATGAAAATTTTTGACCCAAAATTCATGATATCCAGGCTTTCGCTTCCACCTCGATTTTAGGTTTTTATGAAGAAAACGTAAAAAAATAGATGCAGAAATTAAAACTATTTTTTAAAAAAAGTGCAAAAATTCCCAAAAATAGTTCGTTAACGATAAAAATATTCAAGCCACTTTTAATGATAGATCAATTTCTGCATCTATTTTTTTTTTACGTGTTCTTTATAAAAACCTAAAATCGAGGTAGAAGGGAAATCCTGGACATAATAAATTTTTGGTCAAAAATTTTCATTTTCGACACCGGATTTTTGAGAATTTTTTCAGATTTTTAAATTACGGCCCTCGATGTTTTCGAAAAAAATGTTCAAAAAATCATAACGTACTCAAATTTGGTTTTAAAAATCTGAAAAAAATTCTGAATGCTATTTTGAGTTGGAAGAATCATGTAAAAAATCTCAAACGAAATCAGCGAGGTCGAGGGTCACACTCAGGTCGACTTGGTATGGAATGTCCCATATATATGAACATCATTGAATCGAAAGCTCCAGCGGAGCGTGATACCATACATACCTCTTCAGCGTCGACGTATATCGATATAGTTGTTGAGTATATCGATATAGTTGCGCACGAAAAATTTCCTATTCATCAAAAAAAAAAAAAAAACATAATTTCTAAAATTGAGTAAATTTGAAATAGCCTTCTTACTTATTTTTGTAAAATTAAATTAAAATTAGAAAATAGAGTGCAAATTTGAAATTTGGGAAATTGACGAAAAGTGACGATTTTTGTAAATTTTTTTGTTTAAGGTATAATCTAGTGTTTAAACAAATAAATAAACAAAATATCAATTTTTAACAAAATGGCGGCTTCTAAAAAAAAAAATTCGATATTCGATGAAAATTTTTACCTTGGATTGTTTATAAAATAGAAAATATTTATCGGTAAAAAAAACCCTTCGATTAATTACTGAGAAATCTTTAACCCCTTAATGTTCTTTCTTCATTTTGCATGGTTAAAAGAATAATTTGGATAAAAGCTCGAGTGATGAAAAAAAAATTAATGGGTGCAAATTTCAAATTTGCGACAATAGCTGTAATTTTTTAATTTTTTTCCCCCCATCGATATTGATTCCTATAATTTTTGGGACGATAATCTTTGGCGGAGTTTATTCCGGAATTGTGATAACATCTGTCTGACATGTCGAGCGTCTATCCTCGATATTTCCAATACGAAATTTCTCGCCGTAACCTCTATCGCTTTAGTACGAAGGTGGAAGGTAAAATACAAAACTGATTTGCTGACAGCTCGGCGGTGGGAAAACCGTGTGAAAGACAACCCCGTGCCATACATTCCAAAGTTTTCGTATACCTTGTTATAGGACTATCTCTCTCGCTCTCAGTACCGTAACATTTCCGGGAGGATCGATACTTCCGGCCCACTCCTCTGACACAGACAATTCCAGATGGGAAAACATGTATTAGTGCCGTATTCGATAGCATACAAATATATATACATTAGGGTGGCCCAAGTATTAATTATTTCTATTCCCGATTTGCTGATAGCAAAAAATTTTTGATAAATACTGAAAAAAGAGATTCTCAAACCTGGACGAGCTAAAAAATTTTTTAGAAATAAACAATTTCTTTTTTTTCAGTTTCAAATTTTTCAAAATCAGACTTGGAGAAAAAAAAATGTTTGGAATTTAAAAAATTCTTCAATTCTTGATTTCCGCAAAAGTTATTGCATGTTTTAGCTGGCGTGAGCATTTTTAGAATGAGAATTTTTAGCTTTCATTTTTTCTTCAATTTTTTTTCAAAAATTTATTTAACTGTTCGTGAAAAGGTTTTATTGAAGCGAATTTTATAAATTTGGTACATTTCATTTCTAAAAAATCGTGCTAAAAATAAACTGTGGTTATAGAAACGATCAAACGATCAAGTTTTAATTATTTCTATTCCCGACTTGCTGATCGCAAAAAATTTGTGATAAATACTGAGAAAGAGATGCTCAAACCTGGACGAGCTAAAAAAATTTTTAGAAATAAACTATTTCATTTTTTTTCAGTTTCAAATTTTTCAAAATCAGACCAATAGAAAAACGAATGTTTAATTTAAAAAATTCTTTGATTCTTGATTTCCGCAAAAGTTATTGCATATTTTAGCTGGCGTGAGAATTTTTAGAATGAGAATTTTTAGCTTTCGTTTTTTCTTCAATTTTTTCTTCAAAAATTTATCCAACTGTTCGTGAAAAAGTATTATTGAAGCAAATTTTATAAAGTTGGTACATTCCATTTCTAAAAAATCGTACTAAAAATAAACTGTGATTATAGAAACGATCAAACGATCAAGTATTAATTATTTCTATTCTCGACTTGCTGATCAGAAAAAATTTGTGATAAATACTGAAAAAGAGATTCGGAAACCTGGACGAGCTAAAAAAATTTTTAGAAATAAACTATTTCATTCTTCTTTTAGTTTCAAATTTTTCAAAATCAGACCTACAGAAAAACAAATGTTTAATTAAAAAAATTCTTCGATTCTTGATTTTCGCAAAAGTTATTGCATATTTTAGCTGGCGTAAGAATTTTTAGAATGAGAATTTTTAGCTTTCGTTTTTTCTTCAATTTTTTCTTCAAAAAGTTATCCAACTGTTCGTGAAAAAGTATTATTGAAGCGAATTTTATAAAGTTGGTACATTCCATTTCTAAAAAATCGTACTAAAAATAATTAATACTTGAGCGTTTGATCAAGTATGAACTATTTCTATTCTCGACTTGCTGATCAGAAAAAAATTGTGATAAATACTGAAAGAGATTCTCAAACCTGGACGAGCTAAAAAATTTTTTAGAAATGAACTATTTCTTTTTTTTCAGTTTCAAATTTTTCAAAATCAGACCTACAGAAAACGAAATGTTTGGAATTTAAAAAATTCTTCAATTCTTGATTTCCGCAAAAGTTATTGCATGTTTTAGCTGGCGTGAGAATTTTTGGAATGAGAATTTTTAGCTTTCGTTTTTTCTTCAATTTTTTCTTCTAAAATTTATCCAACTGTTCGTGAAACGGTTTTATTGAAGCGAATTTTATAAATTTGGTACATTCAATTTCTAAAAAATCGTATTTAAAATAAACTGTGGTTATAGAAACGATCTCGTCAGTATATTTTTTTTTACGAAATTAAATGAGTTTTTAGAAAAAAAATTCCAAGAAGGTCAAAAAAGCCGATTTTATACGACGTTAACAATTGTTAATGTTGTTAATATCCTAGAAAAATTCTTTAAAAAAAATTGGCTTCTGAAACATTTAAACTATCGATTCTCCGAGCTTTAAAATTTTTTTCAACTTCACTCGAATGTATCGACATTTTTTCTCCCCACTTTTAACAAGTATTTCTCACAGCAACTCAAAAAATAGTTAAAATAGGTTAAAAAAAAGGGTTAAATCTTTTCAACGGCCACCCCAATATTTACGTACATATGGAGTGCACGGATTTATACATTTAAAGCCCGGTAAATTTGGAAAGGGACCAAATCGCAGCGTTTAACGTTCGAAACAGCGTTAGATACGCCCTTCTGGCTGTTAATTATCGATTGAGATGTATATATGTGAAAATGCGGAGACGATAATTCGCAAAGTATATTCGACGCCGTGACACGACTTGAAAGACTACCGCATACTGAAAATAGCGCCGTGTCAGCGATAATTTTTTTTTTCAATTTCACTGTATTCACAAACTGCCATCGATACGTTGAATGGATTTCCTGTTCGAAATTTCGCCAAATTTTTTGTGGAAAAAAAAATTATATTTCACGTCGATATATGACCGAGCTCGTTAGAGTAATTGGACGTTTGGCGAATATATACACGGTGGCAGAGTTGTCGACAAAACGTAATTTGCAAATTGGTCACCAATTATTCGTTACTCTCGAATCGGAGGACTCGAATATTTCGCCATGTTGACGACGAAAAACCGAGCACAAATTTTCGAAGCAAAGTAATTCAGAGAGCGAATCTGAATTGCTGAAAAGGAGTGAAATTTTTGCAATTTATTTCTCGACCCAGATAGAATTTATAATTTTGGAAATTGGGCAGTATTTTGTAAAAAATATCAATTTTTTAAAATAATTTTTTTTCTAAGTGTCCGACGCTCAAGTTTTTTTTTTAATGCACTGTTTGTGCAAATCCTAATTTTTTACTGAAGTCTCTCAATTTGTAAAATCTATAATATCCAAAATATTATTTTTAGGTTTATAAAAAAAACAATTGTGTAAAAATTAATAAATTCTTGCATTTTTCTGATTTAGAAATTTTGTGTATATTTATTAATATTTTGCATACAAAATCGATATTTTTATAATAAAAAAAGTCTTCTGTATTTATTATTTTTATTTAAAAAATATCAATAAAGTGATTCAGAGAGGGAATCCGAATTGCTGAAAAAGAGTGAAATTGTTGCAATTTATTTCTCGATCCAGATAGAATTGATAATTTTGGAAATTGGCTAGTATTTTGTAAAATTTTTTTGGTAAAAAATATCAATTTTTTTAAATGAAATTTTCTAAAACGTCCGACGCTTTAGTTTTTTTTTTTAATGTGCCATTTTTGAAAATCCTAATTTTTTACTGAAGTCTCTCAATTTGTGCAATCTATAATATCCAAAACATTATTTAGGTTAATAGAAAACAACAATTGTATAGAAATTAATAAATTCCTGCATTTCTCTGATTTAGAAATTTTGTTTATGTTTCTTAATATTTTGCATACAAAATCTATATTTTTATCATTAAAAAAATATCGATTTTTTAATTCAAAAATTTCTGAATCATCGTGACGCTGAATTTTTTTAAATCCGAATCTTTTTTTTATATCGTAATTTTGAAAATCGTATTTCTTTTCCAAAGTCTCTGAATTTGTTCAATTTATAAAATTAAAAAAGCTATTCAAATTCACATAAAACACAATTGTTTAAAAATTAATATTTCCATTTTTCGATTTCAGAAATTTTGTATACATTTCGTATACAATATTTTGTGATCTTTTTGTAATAAGTAAAATTCTTTTGTAATATCGAAATACGTAATAAAATACCACAAAAATCTTCTAAAAGGTACAATCTATGAGAGGGGAGAAAATAAATCCAAAAAATCACTTCTTTTTTTAGGGTTCTCATTAAATGGGTTACACATTTTTAGGTTATGTAAACTGTCATAATAACTAACCTGAATTTGATCGATCGATCTAATTTCATTTTTGGGTTCTCATAAAAGTTTGTTTCTCAAAATAATCCCCTTGTGGAGTTATTCTTGTATTTCGTGATTATGAATTTTCGCGCCTGTCTATGATTAGGATTAATTCCGATTTTGCAATAATTCAAGATGAACAATAATCGCAAGCCTATACAGGGTGTCCCAGGGGTAAAGGTCAATATCGTGAGGGAAGATTCGTGACGTAATATCGAGGAGAAAAGTCCTTTGCCATTTTTTGATATTTTGAATCCCTGAATTGTTATGAACTTTTTTAATCAGCCAATGAGATGCGTCCATTTACCTTGCTCACGGCTCATGTCTATGGGCGCATCTCATTGGCTGATTAAAAAAATGAATAACAATTCAGGGCTTCAAAATATCAAAAAATGGCAAAGGACTTTTCTACTCGATATTACGTCACGAATCTACCCTCACAGTATTGACCTTCACCTCTGGAACGCCCTGTAGAATGTGCCACATCTGTCCGAAGGTAAGGGTGGAAAAAATTGCGTTTTTTTATCAACATGGATACATGGGATGGCATGTAAAAAGTATGCGCCGGTTAGTGTAACCTGGGTGAGTTTTTCTATAACCGTTTACCACAATTTCGCATTTGCCGAAGGCTTTTGGGATCGTATAGAACGAGGCAAGGACGTCAGACATCGATTCCACTGCAAACTCTCGTCTCCCCTCCGCCACATTATTGGCTTCTATAGATTCGCGGTTTTCTGCTTCGATATTCCAACATCCTCGTGACTATTCTGGGGGAAAACGGAGCAAAATGGCCACCATAAGAATTCTACTTTTTTAAATTTATTTACGAAAATTCAAGTAAACGGAGCAAGGTTGAAAATAGGATTTCCATTGATTCTGCGTTTGAGCAAAATTGAGCAACAATGTTTTTGATGAAAATTCATAAAACCTTTAATTTTTTGAAAAAACTTTTGGTAGATTCGTATTTAGGGGGACAAAATACATCGATATGAGATTTAAAAAACATAAACTAATTTTTTTTTGCATTTTGACTAAAATTGTGTCTGGTCCTTAAAATGACTGTAATTTATTTTCTAGATGAAATATAGACTTCAACTTGAGCAAATTTTTTTCGTAATCGTTAGAATCGTTCAAAATCCCGTTTGGTTTATCCAATTCCGATAGATTTTCAATTTTTGGCAGAAAATAGTTAGTTAACAAATTATGCTAGCCTAAAATCGAAAAATACAGAAATCTTGAGGTTCATTAACAATTCCCTCATTTTCTAGATTTTCCGATTCTCAATGTTTTCAATAATGTTTGCTAAAAATGTTCTAGATTTTTTAATTTTCAATGTTTTTCAATAATTTTGGAGAGTGGTCTTTCGCCCCGTCTTCCCCTACATCTCAAGGGATCGAAAGGAGAGAGGAAGAGAGAGAGAGAGAGAGAGAGAGAGAGAGAGAGAGAGAGAGAGAGAAATGTATAAAACCCCTTTAGCTTTAACCTGGTTAGAGTTGCCGAAGTTCCTCGGTCAGTTGTACAAACCTCGGGACACATATATATGTATATATGGGCCATTCCGAGTCAACTGCCAAGTCACTGGGTCACTAAGCACTCCTAATTTCTTCGAGATTTATTATCCTCAGTCCTCCTTCGGAAACCAAAAAATTTGAACGAAAAAACACCCCATTAAAATTTGTATAATTAAAAATTAAATAATAATAATCATTCAATTATTAAATTATAATTTGATTATAAAATTATAATTTAATTATAAAATTATAATTTAATTATTAAATTACAATTAAAAACACGAGCAATCTTTAGCAGATTTCGTTATCTCCGCAGATATTTGGATATTGAAAAAAAATTTTGAAAAACTAGGCAAATATTATCACCTTCATTTTTCATGATATTTTATAATTCTGCCTAATAATTGTTCGACCTCATTTCAATAACCTTTTCACTGGAAATGCCAAAAAAATCAGGTATAAATTGTCTTGACTCGAAATAGCCGATATTATGAACTTTATACACTGTCAGGAGGGCAACCGAATTAATAATGCAACGACAAAAACGATGAGGACGCTCCTATATGTGGAAAAGAAACATCAGGGAATACGATTCCACTTTGGGACGACGTTCACAGTTACGAAAATAGAAATTAACAATGAATCCAGTACGAATGAATGGTTTTTAAATTTAACGATAACTTCACCGTTGAATAATACAATTTTGACCACTTCAATACTTCAATGTTCAGTACTTCAATTTTCGGTACTTCAATACTTTAATTTTCGGTACTTCAACACTTCAATTGTCAGTACTTCAATAACTATCGGTACTTCAACACTTCAATTTTCAGTACTTCAATAATTATCGGTACTTCAACACTTCAATTTTCAGTACTTCAATATTTCAATTTTCAGTACTCCAATGCTTCAATTTTCAGCACTTCAATACTTCAATTTTCAGTACGTCAATACTTCAATTTTCAGTACCTCATACTTCAATTTTCAGCACTTCATACTTCAATTTCCAATACTTCAACACTTCAATTTTCAGCACTTCAGTATTTCAATTTTCGGTACTTCCATATTCCAATTTTCATTACTTTAATACTTCAATTTTCAGTACTTTAATACTTTAATTTTCAGCAGTTAAATACTTCATCTTTCAGCATTTTTCAGTACTTCAATGCTTAGTTTTCAGCACTTCAATACTTTATTTTTCATTACTTCAATGATTAGTTTTCAGTACTTCAATACTTCAGTTTTCAGTAACTTAAACTTCAATTTTTAGTACTTCAATACTTTAATTTTCATTACTTCAATACTTCAATTTTCAATAATTTCGATCCTTAAGGGTCTTCAGCTAATCCTAAGGGTCGAAGTAATCACTATTTCACAGGATATCCTCTTTCAAATGTATTCTCAAAATTTCAAAGCAATGGGAAGAAAATTCACAGAAATAGAGAAAGATGGGGAAAAATGGCTACCCTGAGAAAATAGTGCAGCTAGAACGCTACTAATAGAATAGGCTCGTTGCTTTTAATCTAAAAATACCATTTTTTATCGATTTTATCAGGGGCAAAGCAGCCTCTCTTTGAATTTATGTTTCAAAAATTCAAGAAAACGAGGAACAACGTAGAAAAAACGATTTCCGTCCTAAACTTTTTACATCACCGTAATATTTGGACTACTCGGAGCAGCATTCAATTTTTTGTGCGCAGTATTGATCGAACTTACGTTATTTAAAATTGTTTTTTGTCGTTATGGAGGTGATCCATTTTACCCCGTCTTCCTCTATTTCTATTTTTCATGAGGGGCCAATCGATGGAACTCCCAATTTTAAAGGAATTCAAAAAAACCTTATCAAAAAATTATAAATTCCATTCCTAAAAATTAATGGAACTGATCTGTAGTTTAATCGTGACCATAAAATTTACGATTTTGTTAAATGTCGCGAAAACAATAATAAAAAAAAAATTGACGATCCTATAAAATTTTGGCAAGCTTAGTATCGGATAATTTTGGCACAAAATTCCAATTTCTAATTTTGAAATTGAATGTAAAAAAAAATAGTTGCTCAACTATTCGTTTTTTACGCCGTCGAGCAATTCTGAGGTCACAATGACCCTCATTCCCCTCCCTTCAATACTATAATTAAGCAAAATGGCTCGTTAATTAAAGGAAATTCAAAAAAACCCTATCCAAAAATTTTTTTTATTCCATTCCTAAAAATTAATGGAACTGATCTAATCGTATTTTAATCGTGACCATAAAATTGACGATTTTGTTAAATGTCACGAAAACAATAATTTAAAAAAAATTGACGTTCCTATAAAAATTTGGCGAGCTTATAATAAGTATCGGATAATTTTAGCACGAAATAACAATTTCTAATTTTTAAATTGAATATTTAAAAAAATAGTAGCTCAACTATTCGTGTTTTGCTCCGTCAAGCAAACCTGAGGTCACATTGACCCTCATTCCCCTCAGCCAATACTATAATTAAGAAAAATGGCTCCTTAATGAAAGGAAATTCAAAAAAATCCTATCAAAAAAAATTTCAATTCCATTCCTAAAAATTAATGGAACTGATCTAATCGTATTTTAATCGTGACCATAAAATTGACGATTTTGTTAAATGTCACGAAAACAATAATTTTAAAAAAATTGACGTTCCTATAAAAATTTGGCGAGCTTATAATTAGTATCGGATAATTTTGGCACAAAATACCAATTTCTAATTTTGAGATTGAATATAAAAAAAAAATAGTAGCTCAACTATTCGTTTTTTGCTCCATCGAGCAATTTTGAGGTCACAATGACTCTCATTCCCCTCCCCTCAATACTATAATTAAGAAAAATGGCTTGTTAATTAAAGGAAATTTAAAAAAACCCTATCCAAAAAAATTTTCAATACCATTCCTAAAAATTAATGGAACTGATCTAATCGTATTTTAATCGTGACCGTAAAATTTACGTTTTTGTTAAATGTCGAGAAAACGATAATAAAAAAAAATTTGGCGAGCTTAGTATCGGATAATTTTGGCACAAAATACTAATTTCTAATTTTGAAATTGAATATAAAAAAAAAATAGTAGCTCAACAATTCGTTTTTTGCTCCGTCGAGCAATTCTAAGGTCACAATGACCCTCATTTCCCTCCCCTTAATACTATAACCAATAAAAATGGCTCGTTAATTAATAATTTTTTTTCTATTCCCCATGAAATGCAGAAACTTGAGCAAGACGATGACGACGAGTATCTCGACTCCCCCTGGGCCGACGGCAGCAGTCTGAAGCGTCATTATCAAGGACTGAGCAACATTTCGTGGAGGCCCCACTAAGAAAAAAAAAAAATTAACAAACCTGACGCATTAGCGGAAGAATCTCGAGCGAGGAATCGTCGTCGAACTTCGATATTTTGCGTGCACGAGCATCGGAGAGTCCCTCCGTACGTTCTATATTTTTCACTCAAACAACAATGACAAGAAAAACAATTGCAAACAAAACTACACAATACAATTAACGAATGAGAAAATTAAAAAAAAAAAAAAAAATGCCCGAAGGTTTCGTGGCAACGGAGTGAACCAGAGAGGGAGAAAAGAGGGAAAATACACAGAAACACTTATTGAAAAAATAATAATCATAATAATAATAATAATTAATTTAAAAAATCGTCTGTATATAAAACGATGAGCAAGGACCGTCCGAAAGCAGAAGATCCATCGTAAGTCCTGTAAACGTATTGTTAAAAAAAGGAAAAAAAAAATATTTAGCCATTAAAATCTCCCTCCCAAAAGCTCCGAAAACGAAAAAAGATAAAATCTACATTTATCTCGTCTCATGTGCAAATTGAAATCCACCCAAAGCCTTCTACTGCTCTATCCTTGTTGCTCCAAAATGTAAAATGATTTTGAAAAAAAAAAAAAAGAAATTGAAACATAAGACAGCAACGAGACGAAAATGTCCGACGAGGAATATTAAGGCGCGACATTATATTATTCATACACATGTGTAACGCTGTAATTGCATAAAACAAAGAAAACAAAAGAAACAAAGCGCATCACACGAATATTTTACCTGTACAGATAAGATATTTTGTAAGTTCAATTTTTCTACGTCGAACAGGACCGATCTTTAAGTGCGTGCGTGTACATAATTGGACGTTTGTGTGTGAAATATTGACGAGAGAAGGGCAGAAAGAAAATTGTTGTTCAAAGATGCTTTGCCTGTACAGTCCCAGCCAAATTTTTGTCCGATTGAAATTTTCGTACTTCGAGATAAAATAAAAATCTAAAAAAAAATTCAGCAACATTTAGCATGCCTTAAACAACAGTTATCGATAATAATATTGCCCAAAAGTTATTAATAATTTGTTTAAGCAATTAATCATTGAACAATTTTTCGGTAAGTTCTTTTTTTTTCTTAAACAAATCGAATGCGTTGTTTTTTCTGAACTCTCTGGATTTTCTCTCTATTTTGAAATACAGGATGTTTAGTAACTAGATAAACTGACTAGGTTCGCCGTGGAGAGCACGCCAAGACAAAAAATTAGCTTTTTTTTTAAATGTCGTACGATAAAAATTGGCTTAGTTATTAATGTTTTTAAAGTTGACCAATGACGGCTGGAATCTAGGAGAAATGCCTCTGGTCACGCCCACCGTTACCCCCACCAGGCGGCTCACCAGTAGCATTTCTCTCAGATTCTAGCCGTGATTGGTCTCAGCTTTAAACATTAATGACTAAGCCATTTTTTATCGTATGACAATTTTTAAAAAAGCTAATTTTTCGTCGTGGCGCACTCTACACGGTGAACCTAGTCAAGTTATCTAGTTGCCCAACACTCTGTATTATAAAAAACATTCTGAAATAGAAACAAAAAAATGCCAATTTTGTATATGTTTTTGCACACAGGTTTATCGTCAACTTTGAAAAGTTTCAAAGACACCGGGCCAAAAAATACATAAATACCATTGTAAAAATCTCAAAATGGAGGGAAAATTCTGAAAAACTTCATATGCTTTCAGAAAAATTAACACATTTGATTTGTTTCAGAAAAAAAGAACTTACTGAAAAATGGTTGAATAATTATTTGTTTGAACAATTTATTAATAACTTTTGGTCAATATTGTTATTGATAATAGTTGTTTATGACATGTGAAATGTTTCTAAATTTTTTCAGATTTTTATTGTATCAGGAAGTACGGAAATTTCAATCAGATACAATTTTTGGCTGGGACTGTACAGGCAATACATTATTAAGGGGCTATACGCAGTCCGGATTTTCAAAAAAACGATTGTTTAATTTCATTTTCGTAATGTACATATATTTAAGTATATTCACAGAAAATTTCACGTCAATCCGACAAATATTTTCGAAGTTACAGGCATTAACCCCTAATTACTATTTTTTAAATGCTTTGGAAACTTTGAACGCGTTTTTTTCAAAACCTTTTTTTTTTTTGAGTCGGTGAGCAAGATTTCTCAGAAACGGCATCAGTCTCAATTTTCAACACAAGCTCAATAAATACATTTTTTAGTAATTAATCGAAGATTTTTTTTACCGATAAATATTATCTATTTTATAAACAATTAGAGGCAAAATATTTTATCAAAAATCAAATTTTGTTTTGAGAAGCCGCCATTTTGTTAAAAATTAATATTTTGCTTATTCCTTCGATCAAATACAGTGACTTCGCGATTCATTATTTTTTTTAAATAAAAATTTCAAAATTGAGTTTAAAGTTACAAAAATATGTATGGGGCATTCCATACCAAGTCGACCTGAGTGTGCAACCCTCGATCTCGCTGATTTCGTTTACGATTTTTCATATGATTCTTCCAACTCAAAATAGCATTCAGAATTTTTTTCATATTTTTAAAACCAAATTTGAGTGCGTTATGATTTTTTGAACATTCTTTTCGAATACCTCGAGGGCCGTAATTTAAAAATCTGAAAAAATTCTCAAAAATCCGGTGTCAAAAATGAAAATTCTTGACCCAAAATTCATGATGTCCAGGCTTTCGCTTCCACCTCGATTTTAAGTTTTTATGAAGAGAACGTAAAAAAAATGGATGCAAAAATTAACCAACTATTTTTGGAAATTGTTGGTTAACGATAAAAATATTCAAGCCACTTTTCACGGTAGATCAATTTCTGCACCTATTTTTTTTTACGTTTTCTTCATAAAAACCTAGAACCGAAATGGAAGGTAAATAGATACAGAAATTGCAGATGAAAAGTGGCTTGAATATTTGTATCGTTAACCAACAATTTCCAAAAATAGTTGGTTAATTTTTGCATCTATTTTTTTTACGTTTTCTTCATAAAAATCTAAAATTGAAATAGAAGGTAAATCCTGGACATCATGAATTTTGGGTCAAAAATTTTGATTTTTGACACCGGATTTTTGAGAATTTTTTCAGATTTTTAAATTACGGCCCACGAGGTTTTCAAAAAAAAATGTTCAAAAAATCATAACGTACTCAAATTTGGTTTTAAAAATCTGAAAAAAATACTGAATGCTATTTTGAGTTGGAAGAACCATATAAAAAATCGTAAACGAAATCAGCGAGGTCGAGGGTCACACTTAGGGCGACTTAGTATGGAATGCCCCATATATAAATTTTTACGTTGATAAATTAGTGTTTTTCCATTTAAAAAATCTTGAAAAATCGCTCTTTTTCGAACTCCTGACTGCGCATAACCCCTTAACGAGAGAGTGAGAGAAGAAAATGGGAATAGGGGAGAAAAAAAAATAGGAGAGAAAAATTGAGAGAAAATCGTCGTAAGATCGATCGCCATGTAATTTTTTTTTTCTCATGCTTTTTCGCCACTCGTGAGCAATATATGCACAATGCCGCAAAACTCTGAATTCGCTATATCGGATATAATAATAATAATGATGTAATTGTAAAAAAAAAAAAAAAAAAAAGCAAGAATTGTAATTATATTAAGGGCAACGTCTAACGAGCTTTTGCTGACGTCACACGTCGGAAATTCGCGTCTCTTTTGACGCTCCCGACGTCGTGATTGCGTCATTCGCTTGATTATTGGTGAAATATTGAAAAAAAAAAGTTTAATATCGATCCTATCGCATCGTCCATTGTGTATGGGGTATTCCGGGTCAATTCGCCCGATATCAGACTCTGATTTTCTAATGCTTCGTAGAAAATGTTCTCCAAGTGTAAAACTGCTGATTCTAAAAAATTCTAAAAAATTCGCAGATTTTTTTTGCGTCTCATTTTTGATATCTATTTTTATTATTATTTATGGGCTTGGGAATGAAATTTTCAGAGGGAGAAAATATCGAGGATGGAAGATCTACTTTAATTTTGTGGACAAATTTTTTTATTCTTGAATTTAGAATTTTTTGTTGCTTTACAAAAATTTTAGACCTTTATTGAGATTTTTGAGGTGAATGGAAAAAATCCGCAGAAATTTGAGAATTTTTTTTTTTAGACCCGAAAAACATTTTCTTTCAAGCATTTTTGAATTGAGCTCGACCAAGAGTCAAATACTGGGCGAATTTTTCTAGAATGATCCATATAAATATTGCAGTACATATGGGGCATTCCAGGTCCGATTAATATGAACTCAACATTTTTCCTTTTTTTACTGTGTCAACAAGATTTTTGTTCATTGTTCGAAAAATTGATTCTTAAAAGATGGTCTTTACCAAAATGTGAAAGAATTGAAAAAAAAAAACTATCGAAATCTCTATTTTTTCTAGGACAAATTTTTTTTTCCTTTTTCGAAAAATTATTTTTTTTTAAATCGAAGCTCCGTCACTCGAATGTTGGAATAAAGTCGGGAATTAAAAATTTAGGAAGAAAAAATTGTGCGAAGAAAATGACGTTACCGACTTTTCCGATTCACTCGTGAAATTCGTGAAAACGCAAGAAGCGAAAAATTCGCACGAAAAAAATAGACACTATCGTATGAAATAATAATAATGAGAGGAGGAAACGATGAAATCGCTTAACGTCGATTTGCCGAGATCTGTGGACGAAAAAAAACATAAATAAATGAAAAAAAATAATAATTAATAAGGTAAATTAACGATAACGGTAAAAATAATTGCTAAGTAAAGAAAATCGCTTGTTGTGTGATTATTGACGCATTCTCTCACCGTGCATAGTTGATATTAATATCGAAAAGATGAAGAGGAAAAAAGAAAAACCAAGATATCCACGTGATTAAGTATCATTATGCTCGCTCACGAATCACGATATACGCGTATGTATATATTAGGGTGGTCCCAAAAGTCACGTTTTCTTTCAATTGCCCTCCTCATAAATTTTGGTACTTACAAAAAAAAATTCTCGTTCAAGAACGCCCTTTTTTTAAATAAGTGTCGCGTTAACGTTGCAATTTGTAAACAAAAATGACGATTTTGAGAATTTAGTAGTTCGAATCAGTGATCGGCAGTATCGATTTTTTCGTCAACGATATTGATTTTATTAATAATTTTTTCGAAAAATTGATAATTAGTCAAAAAATATTACTAATTTTTTATAAAAATTCTTAAGTAGCGGAAAAATATCAGTAATTTTTGTAAAAAATTAGTAATTAGTAAGAAAATACTTGCAATTTTTTCAAAAAAATTAGTATTTAGCGAAAAAAAATTGCTAATTTTTCCAAAAAAATTAGTAATTAATGAAAAAATATTACTAATAAATTTTTAAAAAAACAGTAATTTGTAGAAAGTATTGTGTATTTTTACGTACTTGTGTGTACGGATTGAGTCATGGTTATAAATTCAAACAACTCTATTCAAAAAGTTGTGTTAGTTTTTGTAATTACTAGATATTTTGAATATTTCACACATTAGTATTTATTGTATCGAATGTCATACGATATCATACAAGTTATTATTAATACGAATATTTAATCAGTACCTATTAAAAAATACATTAATAATTTTTATTTTATTTATTACTTTTTCCAAAATTAATACAACATTTCTTCACAAATTATTGATTTTTTTGGTTATTTAGCAATATCTTTCTCGCTAATTACTAATTCTTGGAAAAAATTAGTAATATTTTATCGTTAATCACTCATTTTTTGGAAAAATTAGAAATGTTATGTCACTAATTACTTATTTATTTGGAAAATTAGTAACATTTTGTTACTAATCACTAATTTTTTAGAAAAAGTAGTAATATGTTCCCGCTAATTACTAATGTTTAAAAAAATTAGTAATATTTCTTTGCTGATGATTAATTTTTCGAAAAAATTGGATAATAAAAATAGATTTTTTTTGCCGATCACTGGTTCGAATATGGCAAATTTTCTCGGTGTATAAATTTTTCGTGACAAAACAGAAGTTTTCGTCAATTCGAAATACTGCCATTTTTTTCAAACGTGTTATCAGTGTCCAAATTCCCACAATCTCAATTTTTCAGTTTCAAATGTTTTTTTTTTTTTTAATTCTTTATCTTAAACGATAAATCGATTAATAAAGAGAAACGAGAAACGAAAAATTACAGTAAGTTAAAAAATTGAAATTGGAGAAATTACGAGATCTTCGTTAAATAAAAAAAACCCGTTTTTTTTTAATTTTAACGTTGATGCGGCAGCAGTAAAAAAAGGTACATTTTTCCGCTCATGCGAGATCTTTATTATCAAGATCAAATGCAAAAATCTTAATGAGGAGCGCAATAGAAAAAAAAAACTTTATTTTGGACCACCCTAGCAAATACGTACATATATAAATTTATGAATAAGTAAACACACGTACACAAAAAACTAAATTTTCCGGCGATGCTCAATTACACGTTAATCCGCGAATTGGCGAGGGAAATTTGGTGCAAAGAAGGAAATCGTCGCAAAAGGGAAAAAAATCAACAACAACAACAACAAAATCGCGTGATTTTTTTTGTCGTTGCCGCCGCGCTTTTTGAGCAATGAGAGCCAACAACGCAACCGGAAGTTCTGAAAAAAAAGCCGCTGATACTACGTAATTCGAAAACGAACAAAAGAAAAAAAAATACATAACAAAGAGAAAAAATAATAATTGAATTGTTTTTATGAATTAAGAACAAGTTGTCTGTGATCTACAATAATTAAAAGATGAAAAAAAAGAAGATATGTTATAAGTATTGACAAGTAAAAGTATAATGAAAATATTGATAATGTTTATGGAAACGAAGATACGAGAGAATAAGAGTTGAGATTTAGGGGTGAAAAAAAAACGAGATGGAAGAGAGAAAGAAGCGAGCTAAATGTTGCTAATTATTGAAAATCTTTTTCCATTTTTTCTTTTTTTTTCTTTCAAACGAAAATTCCGACGATCCAGATTTTTTCGGAGATCGATAAAGCGTATATTGTAAATATCTGAGAAAAATGTAAGCCTGAAGGATTTCTCCTTGCAGAAAAGTGAATTTTGGTATATCGAGAAGCTGAAGATAAAAAATACATTATTTCAAAACTCGTCCAAAAAAAATAAATAGAAAAGACCCTAGGGATATAAGGATGGTGAATCTGCCCCCGAAAGGTTTTTAAATGATACTTGGAGCATAAATAGGTACTAATAAAATAATAAAATCCTGAAAGTTTCAGATCCCTAACTCAATTGGTTATTGAGAAAAAGTGAAATATGTAAAAAACGGAAAAAAAAAATTCTCAGGATCGACCAAACCGATTGATCTAAATTTTTTATATGTTTTGGGGGCTGATAATAGCACCGAGAAAAAAAATTAAGAGCTATATAGCTCTACACTGAGAAAACAAATTTTGGAATCAACTAAATCTGTCATTTAATACGTCCAAACCAATTTCTTAATTGGTACAATTCAATATTATTCAGGCAAAAAAATATTGAATTGTACCAACTAAATATTCGTTTGGACGTATTGAATGACAGATTCGGTTGATTCCAACATTTTTTATTCTCAGTGTATAAAATTTTTGAAAAAAAAAAATATATTTTTCTTTCATTTTCAATTTTTAACCGTGATACAATTTTGGCACAATTATGAAACAGTTTTTTTTTCAAACCTTCCATATTTCACTATAACACTATGAATTTTTAAAAATTGAAAAAACGGTACGCCATAGTAGAAAAAAATAAAAACCACTTTTGGCTCAAATAATTAATTAATTTATATGTTTTGATTCAAAATAACAACAAAATTTTTGCCACGGTCAAAAATTAAACCAGGTAAATATCAATAATCAATTTTATAGTAATTTTAACAAATATTTTTAGGGACAACGTTTTATTATAAAACTCGATTATTTATATATTGTTTATAGACTTGAGACATAGATATAACCGAAAATTATCGAATTAATGACAGACATGAACATTTTTTTTTCTGAACAAATGTAAACTTTCAAAAAAATTTAAGTTTAATTTTATTCATTTATTATTTTTTCTTAAAAATTAGTAAACCCAACACTTTACACTAATAAAAGAATTTGTTAAAGATTGATAGATACAGTGTAAAATACAATTATAACATAAAAAAAAAACAGTTTTTAATAAATAAATAATAAAAAGGCAAACAACTATCTCAAAGAAACATTGAGCAAATTATCTGATAAAGACAATGTTTCATCTGCGATTGAAGAAGACATTGCCCAAGACTGATGAAATGTGATTCTGCAATATTTTTGAAAAATTTATGATTTAGATATGTCTTCCTTTTTATTATTTATTTATTAAAAACTTTTTTTTATGTTGTAATTATATTTTACAGTATATCTGCGCAGTCTTTAAGAAATCCTTTTAATAGTGTGAACTGTTGGGTTTATAAATTGATAATTTTAAAAAAACAGTAGATAAATAAAAATAAATTTAGATTTGTTTGAAAGTTTAGATTTGTTCAGAATTCAAATCTTTTTGTCTTTCACCAATTCGTTAATTTTTGGTCATTATATCTGTCTCAAATCTATAAAATCATACAAATAATCGAGTTCTATAATAAAATGTTGTTCCTAAAAATATTTGTTAAAATTACTATAAAATTGATTAGTGATATGTACCTGCTTTAATTTTTGACTGTGGCAGAAAAAATTTTGTTGTTATTTTGAATATGAAATATTATTTTTAATAAATACAAAATATGTAAATATGAGTTAAAATACCAAAAATTAACCCTCAAAACATACAAATTAATTCATTATTTGAGCCAATAAGTGGTTTTTATTTTTTTCTACTATGGCGTGTTGTTTTTTAAATTTTTAAAAATTCATAGTGTTATAGTAAAATACAGAAGGTTTGAAAAAAAAATTGTTTCATAATTGTGCCAAAATTGTATCACGGTTAAAAATTGAAAAAGAAAGAAAATTTTTTTTTCAAAGATTTTATAGAGCTATACAGCTCTTAATTTTTTTTCTTGGAGCTATTATCAGCCCCCAAAACATAGGAAAAATCCTCTGAAATTTTTTTTTCTATTTTTTACATATTTTACTTCTTCTCAATAACCAATTGAAATGGAGGTCTGAAACTTTCAGGATCTTATTATTTCATTAGTACTTACTTATGCTCTAAGTATCATTTAAAAACCTTTCGAGGGCAGATTCAGCATACTTATACCCCTAGGGCCTTTGTCACAATTTTCATTGCATTCAACTTTTGGAACTGTCAGCTGGGTCTTTTTGAAAAAATGGCTTATTCTTAAATTTTGTTCCTCATTTTCATTGAAATTTAAAAAAAAAAAAAAATCCAAAAAATTGCAGCTATTGAATCCGAAAAAAAGTGTTGGAGCTGTTGCTCAGGAAAAAAAAAGGAAAGTTAATCCAAAAAGGTGATCAGCTGATTCTTGGCTGTGAATTCAAAAATCTCGTTTACAGAGTTTCCAAAATTTTTTTCAATTAATAAAGTTTTCAAGTAAACTAAATCAACTCGGATTTTGGAAACTTTAATGGTTCCAATTATTACAAAATCCAAGCTTTTTCAAAAATCAGTCCACGCTAAAAATCGTCGAGGAGAAAATTTAGAAAAAAAATGATCTCTGAAAAAAATCGAAATTGTATCAAAAAGAGGAAAAAACGATTTTTTTTTCTTTCACGCGCGAGTTGCGTAAAACAGTTAGGATAAAAAAAAATATATTTGCTGTTGTTGAAACGTGCTACTTTGCAGAGTAATAATGAGAAGAAAAAAATCGAGAAAATAAAAAAAGAGTCCGCGCGCGTGTGGCGTTCGCCAAATTGCGAATTATCTAGATGAGAGAAGATATTAAACGAACTAAAAGTGAATTTAAAACGAAAAAAAAAACGAAAAAAAAGACGAAAAAAAACCAAAAAACATGGCACCCTCCTATCGCGATTAGACTAAGATAAGTAGATTTTAGATAGACTGATAGAAGCGCAAAAAAAACACCAAAATCGTTCCTTCCACCCGCTCCGGCCGTACATTTGATTATCAATTTTTTAATAATAATAATAATTGCATCTCGTGTAAAAAGTCCAATTGCTCTCTGGATTTGAGAAGGAAAAGAATAACGGAAAAAAAACAACAACAGTATAAACAAAAAGAGGGTAAATATTCGGAAATGTAACTTCTGTCAAAAACGAGCTGATTTTTTTTTCTTACAATCAAAAAACATCATATTGAATATTATTATGGCGACGCACAATGTTATTACCCTTAATTTTCCTTTATTTAATTCCTTCGTTTTATTTTATTGAAAAAAAAAAATTAGAAAAAAAGTTGGGTAAAAAATATTGTGCGCCATTAAAATATAACTTAATGTAAGGTTTAATGATCATAAAGAATTGATGAAAAAAAATTACAGCCTCTTTTTAGCGGAAGTTAAACTTCCGAATATTTACCAAAAGTGGAGGGAAAAAAAAAAAGAAAAAAAAAATTTCAAAAAATCGCACCCCCGATATCGCAATTGAAATGTGTTGTAATAATGCTTCAGCCAACGTTTGTATAAAACGCCGTTTGAGAAACAAGGAAAAAAAGAGAAAAAATTCTATACATCGCCACCGAGAGTTGCGCTTGACGAGAGAAAAAAAAATTCGCGAATGATGTTCAAAATAATTTTTGTACCATTTTGGCACATACGCATATATATGACGCAAAGAACAAAAAAAAAAGCATGCGCGTACGCGCGTTGTCGCGACTTTATATTTATGTACAACATTCGATTATTATAAATTTTTCGACGTCATTGTAAAAAAAAAAAAAAAAGTAATAAGAAAAAACCAGCGATCGATTACGTGTGTGAAAAGTGTACATGGCTTTTTTCTGCGGTTAACAATAAAATGTTGTCCAAGCTTTTTTCACGAGATATCCAAAAATTCTACTGATAGAAAAAAAACGAATTTACCCGCAATTATCCTGTTTGAAATTAAAAAAATATATATATATATCCCCGATACAAACTTGACCTTCGGATGGTAAATTGAAACTATTAGTTTTGATATTATTATAGCAGAAATTTTTTACACCGACTGTTGGTAAGAAACGCCCCTAATATACCGACGCATGGTAAAATTGCAAGAATATAGTTTCGCATACTATATTCGTTTAACAAATCGTTTTGTTGTCAAAATAAGCGATTAAACATCTTTAAGATTTGCAAAATATTAATTCTATCTTCGCCGAGAGAAAAATCGCATAAATGATTCCACGTCAAACCAGCAGGTCAAAAAATCGATGTCTCCGATCATACTCTCGATATTTCCCTGTGTTGTCTATCATGAAAAAACGTTACTGTTAAATCGCTAGCCCAAAATAAAATTATTTGTACGAGTTATGATTTTTTGAAAATTCCGTATTTTTAACGACTCGAAAAACAACTTTTTTGCTTTTGTGTATAAAACTCCGCCGGATTTTGGAATTCGAGAATTTCACTTCGAGAAATCGAAACTGTATTCAAAACAGCTTCAAAATGAGCACAAATTAGCCTCATTTGGTGCATTTATGACGCCACAATCATAAAACAACGTTTTTTCGAAAATCAAGAATAACTGAAAAACCACATTTTTAAAAAATCTGATAAAATCATATTAAATTTTTACAACAAAAAATCTATATTTCTGTGGAGTTTGAACTAATTCTGACCAATAGATTTTGAATTATTGATCAGTTTCATTTTTTAGAAAATAGTTTCAGCCATTTTGGGACATTCAGGTTTTGACTTTAGGTTTTCTGAGAAATTCGTCAATAAAATCGATAGTCATTGTTTTATAATTTTTTACAATTTAAACAATCGTAACTTTAGATCTTAAGTTGAAAAAAATCAATTATTCGTAATTCTTATTATTATTTGATGGAGAATGGATCTCAAAGAAATGTAAATAAATTGTTTCATAATTTTTTACAATGTAAACAATCTCAACTTTAAATCTTACGTTGTAAAAAAGCAATTATTCGTAATTATTATCATCATTTGATGGAGATGGATCTCAATGAATTGTAAATAAATTGTTTTATAATTTTTTGAAACAATGACTATCGATTTTATTGACAAAATTCTCTGAAAACCTAAAGTCAAAACCTGAATGTCTCAAAATAGCTGAAACTGATTTCTCAAAGATGAAATTGATCAATAATTCAAAATCTATTGGTCAGAACTAGTTCAACCTCCACAGAAATATAGATTATTTGTCGTAAAAATTTAATATGATTTTGTTAGATTTTTTTAAAATGAGGTTTTTCACTTATTCTTGATTTTCGAAAAAACGTAGTTTTACTATTGTGGCGTCATAAATGCACCAAATGAGGTTAGTTTGTGCTCATTTTGAAGGGTTTCGAATACAGTTTCGATTTCTAAAAGTGAAATTCTCGAATTCCAAAATCCGGCGGAGTTATACACAAAAGCAAAAAAGTTGTTTTTCGAGTCGTCAAAAGTACGCAATATTCAAAAAATCATAACTCGTACAAATAATTTTATTTTGGGCTGGCGATTTAACGGCAATGTTTTTTCATGATAGAGAACACAGGAAAATATCGAGAGTACGATCGGAGACATCGATTTTTTTGACCAGTTGGTTTGACGTGGAATCACTCCAATCTTAGTTCCTTTATTAAGAGGCTAAAACTCGATTCCGTAGATTCCACTTCGACGATCATTTGAGGAGATTCGCATGACGTAGGTATCTATTATATTTTTTTTTAACGGATGGATAGAACAGGATAAATGACAAGAGGAATGGAAATTATGCGTACCAATCAGGAAACCTCCCTTTTATTCCGCCGCCGCAACTTCAAATTCATTTTTTTCACACGGAATAACCGAATTCGCGAACTCGACGTACTTTGCAAAGCCCATTTTCGTAGATTCTCGTTTATTCAAATAAAATACATTTGATTCGAATATGCCTCAACGTTTGTCCCTGAAGAATTCGATGGCGCGAAACTGCAAAAGAGTAATTTTCATGAATTAAAATCTGGATAAATCACGTTGGACGAAGTTTTTGGACAAAGTCGCTTTCAGATAAATGAACGAAATATTTTTCATCTCTAAAATTGTTTCAGGACTCTAGCCAATTTTTCATCATAAAAACTTCAGCTAAATTAAACGGATTCGTCGATGAAGTTTAGTGAAATCGACAAACTCACCAATTATCGTCGTTCGAGGCTCTTTTTTTCGTTTTGAGAGTTTTGCCCTGATCCTTGCCATAATCCAATCCTCGCAAGTACTGAAACGTAAAATTTACTCATTTGTTTGTGATTCGCATCTTTCAGTCATTGTAATTGTAAAATTAAAATCGATCAGTACACGTTGGGTCATTTCATCAATGTGAATCAGACCCGAAAGATGATATCATCATTATATATAAATAATAACAACAATAATAATGCGGAATTTGAACATCCTTTTATCATTTTTACTCAGTAGTAAATTCTTCTCTATAAGCAAGTAACGAAATAATTAATTTTAATTTTTTTTTCTGATCAAATGAAAATTGTTTTGCTGAGTTACAATCATACATCGATTGTTATAAGTTTGTGCAAGCAAAAAATCCTTACCCCTTCTTCCAGGAGGATTATACGTGAAGTCGATTTTGGCGATCCACGGGTTGAAAGTGGTTTCAACTGAAAATAAACATGATAAATTATTGCATTGCTCGTTTTTGGAGAATGAGAAATTATGCTGAATATGATTATCAGTACACGTTGGGAAATTTACATCAATATTACTCAGACCCGAAAGATGTTATCATCATTTTTTTTTTTTTAAAGGGGAATTTATATTTTCTTTGTTAAACAAAAAATTATTACCTTTCCACTGCTCGGATCCAAGTCATTTGATGCGAGGCTTCGTTATCATAACGTTATCTTTCAGACCTGTAAGCAGAAGACAAGTGCGTGATTAGACCAGAGTTGTGAAAATAGTAATGTGAAAGTTATGCATTATCCGTTACTTTGAACAATGTGTATTGTGACATGATTATCAAGGAAATAATATCAAGTAAAAAACTGTTGAAACCACAGACGAATCGAAGATGTCAATTCTGAGAAAAAAAATATCAAAACATGATTTGCTCTGAAAATGGCATGTACAGCTTTCGGAGGAGTTTGTAAAAAATTTCAGTGATTTATCACTATAGTTAAGTTAACAAAAACTTGATACACAAGTTATTTTCATTGAAAAATTAATTAACTGACTTATGAGAAAAATGGTACCTCCTGCTTTAAATTGTCACAGAAACAAACTAATTTGTAATGGAATATTCTCCACGACCAATTACTTTTTTTTCAATTATAATTTGTAATGGAGCACTCGTCCATTACACATTATTTTTTTTTATTTGTAACGGCACATACATCTATTACATATTACTTTTTTTTATTTGTAATGGAACATGCATTCATTACACTTTACTCTTGTATCTTGTAATGGTACACTCGGCCATTTTACACTGTGCAGTGTAATTGGTAATTAATGCAATAATTCATAATCAAAATAATGCATTATTTACAACTCTGGATTAGACATTGAAAGTAACCGTTGAATTATGGAAAATTGGTAAACTAATTTCAAACATTTTTCAGAGTCACAAAATAGTACATTACGATACGAGTGCGATGAAACTTTTTCTCGACGAGTGTGAGTTTGCAGCATGAGCCGAAGGCGAATGCTGCTATCACACGAGTTGAGAAAAAGTTTCTCGCACGAGTATCGTATAAAATTTTATCGCACGAGTGCGTAAAGTGCCCGCTTCTCGCACGCGCAGCGAAGCGAAGAGTGCGAGAAGTGGTCACTTTACGCACGGAGTGCAATAAATTGGTTTTAGGACTGGAAAATTTATCGACAGTTAAAGATATTCATTGCACTCCAATTTTCGCCAATTATTAATTTTATCACCAAATTTTTGTGTAAGAAAAAAAAACATGGCGTTCAAAATCAGAAAATATTTTACCCTTCATGAAGTCCATCTCGTGACGTTTTCAATGACCAAATGCTCGAATCTGTAATCATAGATTTAATAATGAGAAAAAATGTTTCGAAGTTTCACCAAAAGTACAGAAAAAAATGTTCAAAAATATGATTTATTGATTTTACGTGGATCGCAATATATTGGAGGATAAATCGATGACGGTATTAAAAAGGATGATATTTGCGATAATTGATAAAAGGCAATTACACGAAAAATTCACGTTTTCAGAATTTGCTATTAGGGATTCTTCGATATACGATTAATCGCGCTGGAATTATAATAAGTCCTGTCTCAATTTTATTTAAAAAATATTTCTGAAATATAAAATAAACAAAGAAAATTCGTTCGGATTATTCAAAATTCTGATTTGTAATTTGGTAAAATTTGATCATCCCAGAGTCAACTCGTTCAAGTTTGTTTGCTATTTCTTTTCATGTCAAGTCTTGCCAATTTCTTGGAGGATTCCCTGGCAAAAAGTCTCATCCGAGAGATAAAAAAAAATTGAGAAAATCTCACGAACTTTAAATTAAAAAAAAAATCCTTTCTGAATAGTAAACATCAACTATGTCAGTCTTAGATCAATAATCAGATCATTTTGAAAATCCCATATGTTTTTTCACTTTTTAGATTTCGCGTGTGGTTAATCGAAGCTTTGTACTTGAAGATGCTGCGAAAAAAAAATACATTTCCCATAGAAGATATAAATTTTCGTTTAGCTAAATACGCCCTTCATTAGTAACGTAGATTTTCGTTTATTTTTATTTTATTTTTCAATTTTATTTCAGTCAGAAGATTCTCAAGATAAAATTTTGGACGCAGAAAAACATATTTATTCAAGTTTATAAATATGTGTTTAAATGTATAAATATATATATCGTCAGTCACAGCACAGCCCAGATTTGAATACAATGTCGAACCTAGACAACCTTTTTGTTAATAAATCGCGCGATATATTTTGGTTTCTTAGGTAACGTTTGGCAGGCTCTGGGCTGTCATCCAACGTGAACGATCGATTTGTTGATTTTTTTCAATTTTTTTTTTTGTATATAATAATGAAAAACCTGCCGTGAGGAATAAAGCTGGAGCAGTTTATTTTCTTCTTTTCAATGTAATACGATAATAAACGGTTTAGCTTGGAGAAGGGATTACGAATAATGCTGACGCGGGTTCATCGTGAAATTTTTAATGATTTTTGAAAAATTATCGTGATCAATTATTTTTAATTTTTTTTTTCACATATTTATAATTGTTTTTCAAATATTTCTAATTACAACGCGTTTGGATTATTTCGTATTCCCTATTAGTACGAGAGCCCACGACCAAAATTTTGAACGCATAGCAACCCGACAAAAACCGGATCGAATTGATAGATTCGATTATCCCGAACCCGAAAATCCCAATATCAGACATTTTCCGCGTATCATCTGACTTGTCTGTTATTATAGCAATCCGTCTGATGTTCAGAATGTAGTTGAATGATAGCTCTAATATACCGGAAAAACGTTTTTCAGACGCGAGCAGCGTAGCGCGTACCCGAGAGACCACTTAAGGGTGTCCTTGTGTAGAATTTTGAAAAAAAAACCGATTTTTTTTGCATTTTTTCAGTGTTCAAGGTCGCAAGACTGTACCCTCCAAAAAAATTTAGAAATTCCAAATACACTGCGACCTCGACAATCGGTACCTCGATCGATGCAATTGCAGCGTAGTGGGAGAAGCGCCAAGCCAATCGCGTCAGGCCGCCGTCAGCCACCAGCGGCGCAGAGACGGTTCTGTGCAATGTGCGCAACCCCACATCTTGCAAGAGCCGGTCCCAACGGATTCCGATTATCGAGGTCGCGGTGTATTAACGGAGTTATAGCAGTAATTAGTGAGGTGGAAATAACCGACGTTTTTTCCCACCCCCACTTCATAAGCCGGTATCTGTCAAGCTATTGAATTTTTTTTTCGCCAATTTTTTTGTGGAATATTGAAGAATCAATAAATATGTGGTGCAAAAATGAATGCAAAAACATGTTTAGTTTTTTTATCATAGCATGTTGAAAAATCCCTAAATTTTGGCTTTCTACACAAGAACACCCCCTTAAAAAAATTAGAAATGAGACAAAAAAAATGGAATCATAGCAAACAGTCTGAAAATCTTCTTAACGAGTTCATTTGGATCAGTTGATGCGAAAGAATTGGTTTTCAGAAGAAAATTTGAGCATATTAAATGTTGAGACCATTTTGAAAATGTTGAAAAATTTTACCGATCGGTAACATAGCAATTCGTCTGAAAATTGTTGGACGTGATAAAATAAGTTGTCCAGATGTCGAAAAAATTTATATCAGACAAATTTAGTGTAGCACCTTTCGAATCAGACAACTTTCGATACTCCGAAATCATTCAAAAATCATATTGAGGCTTAAGTTACAAGCCAATAAATAAGTTGCGATCCTCAAATTATTTAATGATAATTAATAAAGAGCTTACCCAAAATCGTCGAAGGAAAGTTGAAGGACTTAAATAAGTTGCTCGAAAGGTAACTGGGATAAAGGTAAAAAAATTACCTTTTTAGGTAAAAATTGGTAAAATTTAGTAAAAGTCAGGTAAAAGTTGAAGGACTTTAATGAACCGCTCAAGAGGCAACTGGGATAAAGGTTTAAAAAAAACTACCCTTTTAGGTAATTTTTTTTACATTGTTAGGTAAAAAAGGGATAAGGGATAAAAAAAAATAAAGGGACAGGAGCGTAACAAATAAATGGCCCTTCTTGCCATAGGAAGGTCACATTGCATTACAGGAGACATCGGAAATGTCTGAAAACAGTATTTTGGTACTCCCGGCAACCATACAAAAGGTTTTTTGAAAATATGAACCGGGTTGCTATAATACAGTCCGGCAAAATTTTTTGACATTTTCAAAAATGCGCTCAGGCCATAGCTACGCGCAAAATGTCTGAAAACAAACATTTTCGTAATAAAATGACAAAATCTATGTTCATTTTCAATATCAGACGAAATACGATAATTCAGTCCGCCTATTTTTTTTTTTTTTTTTTTTTGACATAGCGGAAATGGCCTCCCATGCAGTTGCCACATTTTTTACCGTTACCGCCCACCTAGTAGGGTTTAGGATCATATAATCTAACGACTTTATACGGTTTTGGCCGGTAAACGATGAAACATGGTTTTGGTCGTGAGCGCTCGTACTATATCCATTCGTCACCCTCCCAAATGCAATTTGTAAGTATATTATTTAAAATAACATTTTTGACAAAACTACTCACCTTTGACAAGAGGATTCATTGACTAGTGGATTCTTTCAAGTAAGTAAGCCTATCTTGTGAATTGCTGTCTCTTTCCCTCTCTCTTTCTCTCTTTCAGTTTCTTACTCTCACTCCCTCCCTTCGGTTTAATGATAGTCGTGTGATCGACAATGCTAATTATTATGCATGACAGATCGTCGTGAAGGATGATGTGAAGATTTTTTTTTTTTTTCGATGTCGTACGATTTCCTATTGAAAAATTTGTGAATATTCTACGGAACTAGCGAATAATAATCTAGGATTTATTTCAATTCCCCGAGTAAGTCTCAAATGAGGAGGAATTATTTTCGTCATTACTATTTACGAACGATGCAGATTATAATTTGGCAGAATTATTTTTTCAAGCGAGGAACGAAGAAAAAATTGATCAAGTTGCCTCTAGAAAATATAAAATTGAGAACAATGCAAAAAAAAAAAACCATTCTAAAAATGGAGTCTCATTCGGGAGTGACAATTGATAAGGATTTGTGGAAACTAATCTACTTCGCATTGCAAGAAAAGCACAAATTTGTTGGAATAAAAATAATAGGATTTTGGCTTGAAGACAAAATAGTGGAATTTTCTTTCGAGACGAGTTTCATTTCAAATATTTTTATAAAATCTTGGACCCTCAAAAGATTTTTTTAAATTCAAAATTAATCGTTTTTTGGGCAGAATGATCGATCTCGAAATTAGAGTTGTACAGTAATTTTTTTGATGTTTTCTTAAGTCTGAAAACCTTCAATTATTTGTTCCAAATTTTATCACCAAGTCTTTGATAATCAGAGTATCAAAAAATAAAAATGAAATTCCATAGCTGAAAATAACAAAGTTAGAAATTGATGTCTAGCATCATTTGAGCATAAAATTTAGAGAATTTTCACGAATATTTGTATATTCGATCATTTTCGGTGACTAGGTCGAATTTTCTTCGAATTCAAATTTGTCGAACCACTTCATTTTCCCCACCAAATTTTCCGCCGAAAATTTGGCACTCTGTCGAAGTTCGAATGGAAAATAATAATTCAAATTGACGTATCGTGCAATTCATCATCGATACGATAAAAATCGTAGAAGTTAATTTTGTAGAGGATACAAAATTTCGAATCACCTTTTTTGTTCTGCAAAAAAAATAGTTTGTAATGATTATTGAAAATAAAATTTTTAAGAAACTCCACATTCTGAAAAAAAGAAACATAAATTTTCATTTTTCCGAATGTTGAAGCCGTTTCTTTGAATTTCCATTATTTTCAATAAATGTATTTTCGAGGAAAAAAATAATCAACAGTTCTTTAAAAAATTCAAAAGATAATTCAAGGACTTGAAGGATTTCAAGGATCGTTGGATATGATCCATGGACGTTTTTCGAAAAATTCTAGACCACAAAAAATGCAAAATTCGTTCATCAGCATTAAAAAAAAATTCGAATGATCGAATTCAGCCAAGTTCGGAGTTTGAATTTTCGTTTTTATAAAAACGGAGCTTTCTCCACGAGGAAGCAAAAAAATTGAGGATTCGCGTTGCCATTTGAAATTTATCATTTTCTCAAAGAGCAACGCGCAATTCTTCAAAAACAAAAAAAAATGTTCAAAAATATCGGTGAAAGAAAAATGATGAGTAAAATGGTGGACGGAAAAATTGGAATTTTTTCCGTGGGTATTTCACAAGGTTTTTCGTCGTGACTGAAAAGTATAAAAGACAGTTTTTTTTTCATTTAAAGTGCTGAAACGTTTTTATTGTTAAAATTACGTTCGCCGTTAAGATCCTTGACAAAGCTTGATAATTCTACGAGTACGTTTTACTCGATATATTTTCCTTCTCTAGCGACAGAATGCTTAATATTGTTTTTTAACCCTAAGTTTTCAAGTAAATCCGAGATTTTTCTTGGCGTCAATGGTTTCTCTTAGATTTTTCGAGGTTTTTCCTCGAGGGGAGAAACAAAAACGATTTTACGTATCGTTTTTTTTTTATTCACTGCGTAAATGATAAATTACGTCTATATCAAATTTATACCATCGAAAAAAAAAAAAAAAAAGGAAATTCAATTTTCAATTAATACCATAAGTATGTGTACATATCTATATACATACACATTACTTTTCGTGATTTCGAGAGGAACGAGTCGATCCTCATTCGAATCGAGACTCGTTCGTCACTTCCGTTAATATTTTCAATACGCTTAAATACTAAACAGAGAGAGTCCTGAAAAAGGATCACACGAGCGAGTAGCTTTTTTTCCCCGTATTTCTTGATTCGTTTCTGTTTTTCAAATATTGCATTTTTAAAAAAACCGTCAAAAAAACAGAGAAAATACGAGAAAAAAAATCGCTCGTTTCTGCGTGTGAGGAATCTACAACATATATAAGTTTTATTAATATTGATGTACCGAATTTTCACAACGGTAAGTATTCCTAGGTTTTTTTTTCTTGCTTCAGTTCACTAAAATGGTCCTTGATAAATAAAATGTGTTTTTTTTATCCTCTATCGAGTACCAAATCGATGGTCAACCAAAAACGGCGCGGAATTTCGACTTTCAAGGAAAACAATTTTTCCTTTTCGCTTGCTCGTTCGATTATTAAGTCTCAGTCGGTATGTTTTCTTTCTTTCTTTTTTTTTTAATTTTCCCCTTAATAACGGCGTCTCTTGCTATTTGGAAAATCATCGGGACGATTTCGGTCGTTGCCACTTTGCCAACGACCGCCACCGGCGTTACCGACCCCGGTTCCCCCTCCCCCTCCAACCCCGATTCCACCTCCAACTCCTCCGCCAACGCCGCCGATTCCACCTCCAACTCCTCCTCCGCTGTTGTTACCACGATTGTTTGACATGTTGCCCATATCAACCCTCATATCCATCAGATCCATTATCTGTCCGCGATCGTCGTTATATCCCCCGCCACCCCGATTACCGCCACGATCCATGTTATTGTAAGCATCCATGAAGGATTTTGGATCCTGACGTTTAAAATGTTGGTTTGGGCAGTTTTTTTGTGGTTTTTTAAGGGGGACAAATTCGACGTAAATTTTAGGTAAGGGCGTTTTTGTGCCATTAATATTATTATGACGTTTCAGGACGACCATCCATGTTCGACAGCAGCAACAGGTCATCAATTTTGCGTCATATCACATAGAAAAAGAAAGGGGAGAAAACACAATGTTAGAAGTTTGCAAATATGCTTTTTTTTCTGCTAATTTAACGAACGTCGGGACGTTCCAGTACATTGAGAAAAATTCTTCTACAATGCGTATGGTCAAATAAGGGGACAATAATATCGTATGATTTTTGCTTTACGACTTTCTAGAATTTTCGATTATTCGTTAATTATTAATTATTCATCACTGCTGACAATCATCAATATATCGTTCACTTTTTTTACCATACATTTTTCTCGACATACCCCAAAGATCGGCAAAAAAATTACGATTTTTCATTTTTCAATTGATGGAAAAATTGAAATTATCCGAAATTGTATTTTCAATCACCCAAATAATCGGTAATTGGTCGAAAAATAATATCAATTAATCATAAAATGGGGAACTGGTCTGAAAATATTTTCAATTATTCGAGTAATCGGTAGTTAGTCAAAAAATATAAATTTTTCAGAAAAATTGATTAATGGTTTAAAAATATTCTCAATTAACCGAATAATCGATAATTGGTAGCAAAATTATATCAATTTTTCAAAAAAAGGGGCAATTGGTTGAAAAATAATATCAATTACCCAGAAATACGGGTAATTGGTTTGAAAATATTTTCAATTCCCCAGAAAAAAATTAATAATTCATTGAAAAAGTGTTTTCGAAAATATAGGAGTGATTAGAGATATATAGATATACATCTCTCTATATGTCTATGTACCTTTATGTGCCTGTATCTCTCATCACTCCGATTTTCGATAAATTAGTGTTTTCTAAAAAATTGAAAATATTTTTAAACCAATTACCCATTTTTCTGAAAAATTGATATTATTTTTCGACCAATCAACGATTATTCGAATAATTGAAAATAGTTTCAGACCAATTATCCATTTTCTGATTAATTCATATTATTTTTTTACCAATTACAGATTGTTCGGATAATTGGAGAAATATTTTCAAACCAATTATCCATCTTCTGATTAATTGATATAATTTTTTTTACCAATTACCGATTGTTCGGATAATTGGAAATATTTTCAAATCAATTACCCATTTTCTGAGTAATTGCTATTATTTTTCGACCAATTACCGATTATTTCGATAATTGGAAATTTATTTTTTTCCATTAAGCATTGTCGGGTAATTGAAAATTTACATATCAAAATTATTAATTTTCAAAAAATTGACAATATTTTCTGAAAATGCGCCTGAAAATATCATTATACTGCCGATCTCTGACGTACCTGAATATAGTTAAATATATATCTATATATTTTATAGTTTTGCGATTACGTTTGGGACTCTGTTCTCTCTTTTTTTTTTCTTCTACCGAGAGACAGAGAACCCGTTTTTTTTTTCGTTCGAATTTTAACGTGACGTTGATAACAGACCAATCAAATGCCCAACGCAGACTGCGCGTGTAGATTAAAAAAATTGTTTGGATTCGGTTTTTTAGTAGGTACTTTTATTATGTGGTAATGAAAAATTCTAAAACTGCAACCATTGGCGATGAAACGATAATTCATATTCAGTTATAATTCAACAATAACGTTGATTTCGAATAATAATAATAATAATAATAATAATAATAATAATAACAACAACAGATATTGTTATTATTATACAGACCCTAATTTTTTTCTAAACGAGTTAAGAGCCCTTTTCTTTTTTCTAAGAGGTTATCTCTAGTTGAAATTCGATAAAAAAAAATTTACGAATTTTTTCGGCCTTCAATTGGAGTAACCTCTTAAATATAAGTGGTGATTTATCAAATTGTACCTACATAAATTGTTTTGGTTTTTTTGCAAATCATCTTTATTTCTGACTTTGCGGAAAATGCATAAAAGCCCTCGATAATTTCAATCTTTCCTGATTTCTCTTCGTTCTCTCCCTCTTTTCTCGATTATGAATAATAATGATAAATACAATTATCATTATCAACAGAAGAATAAAATGATGGATAATTTAAAAAAAAATCACTTTTTCGTATGATTTTTTATGATTTGGTTAATTTGAGATTTTTCTATTGGAAATTGCTACGATGCCAGATTGGTAAAGTGAAAATGAATAAATTTACCTTTCTGGGCGTCAAAAAATCCCTAAATACGATTTTTCAAATTCGACGAGTATTCTCTTATTAAAATGATTTGTGTTTTCAAGTCAATTGTCGGAGCGCCGAATGAGGACACTCGTGAGCTCGCATTTCGAGAAATGTGATATTATTCCCTCCACAGATCAATAGAAAAGGTTCGAAAAATATTGAATTAACGTTGAATTTCAATATCGTCGATTTATCCCACTTTCCCTGGAAAATCAATTTTTCTCTCGATCTGTCCGCACAGATAAACCCTGATAATTCGAATAAAGACGAATTTGCTTATTCTCCATAGACGAGAATGCAAATATCATCCGCTCATAGATTATTGACAAAAAAAAATGTCAAGTTTTCTTCTTGGCCACGAAGACCAAGTTACGAGTCGCTAAAATCGTGTTTCTGGTGTACGATAAAACGTGTGTCGCGAAATTCCACGAAAAATCAAAGTCCAAAAAAAAAAAAAGAGAGAAAAAGATTAGGAAAAATAGTGAGAGGCGTGATCAGGGCCCGTCTGCGATTCCCTAACTTTTTCTTTTTTCTTTTTTGGTCCTTTGATAAGCTTCGACGAAATTATGCTCTCCTCGACATCGTTATCGAAACGAATGTTTCTATCAAATTTATTTTATATCAATTTTTCATCCCCTTCGCCCAATCAGTGGTTTGTTAATTGTTCTGTTTTTCCTTTTTCAAAGTTTCCTAATGAAAAATACAACTAGAATCGTCGGGCGAATTTTTTTAGTTCCCAACGAAAGCGCAATGGTCTGATGCAGTTGGGCATTTTTTTTTTTGGTCGTCACGCATAAAAATTCAACACGAAAGCGCTTTGATTATTTTCACCGTTAACGTCCCGAGTTATCGTCGCGTATGATAAATTCAATGGCAATTTCTCACGGTTCATGATTGCTAAGCAATTTTTAGCCAAAAATGTAAGGATCACATTTTCAAAAATTTTCTGGAATTAAATTGGGCGAGATTGAAATGCGTACTTTGGAAATTTGTGTTTTTAAGTAACTTATGCAGAATAGAAAACAGCTTGAAATTGTGTATTTTTATTATTTAAGAGAAAATTACTCGAAACTAGTTTTTCCCAATTTTTTTAATTTGCGTAGCAATCATGAGTTTCATCATTCAAATCCTCGCAATAAATTTTTCAATATATATCTAAAGGACCTTAAGGGAATTAAAGAAGTGTCAAGGGAGACGGTGTCTCGTGTCTGCAAGCACACGGAGATATCGATGCTTGGCATGATAATTATTCACAATTTACCTCACAATTATTCTCTGATTAATCAAGTTTTTTTCTCTCATAATTTCAAGCAAATTTCGTTATTCTGCGTTATTCCCTAGTAGTTTCCCTTTAAGGGGGTGTCCTGAATTAGAATGTTCCAAAACCTCGTTTTTTTGTGATTTTTTTCAGAAGGAAAAAAAAAGAAATGAAGGTATTGAATTTTGAGGTATGGTTTTATATATGAGGCATTCCACGTCAAGTCGGCTACCCCATTTATTGAAATCACCAAAAATCGCACACAAATTTTTATCAAGTAGTTCCAACTGTCAAGAAAATTCCTGATTTTTTCAGATTTTTATATTACATATTTGAGCCGGAAAAAAATACAAAAAATATTCTTGTTCCATTTCGTAACTCGAAAATTATTCTCCGGACGAAAAAAAAAGTACAACATGAAATTTAGGATTTTCAACGTACTTTTCACTGAAATTTTTTACGAACTCCTCCAAAAGCTCTATATGCCATTTTCGGAGCAAATAATGTTTTGATATTGTTTTTCAGAGAATTGACATCTTCGATTTGTCTGTAGTTCTAACAGTTTTTTACTTGAAATATTTACAGACTATAAAAAAATTGGCTCAGCGGAGAATCCATTCCTTCCCATGCGTTTTTCATCCCGAATGAATGCACAAATTTCTCTGTGCATTAACAGGGTTAAGACTATCTATAGATATTTTCTAAAGCCCGCATTTTTGTTTATTTTTTGTACTTTTCCAATTTCCTTAACTTTTTCATTTTTATTTTTTTTATCTTTTTATACATTTTAATAAACTTTATCAATGGACCCATGGACACCGATAGAGTCTATTCAAATTAGAGTCAAAGGCTACTCACGTCTCTCGATTGCAAAAAAAAATTAATTTACCCTCTTTGGATACAACGACGTTTCTATGGCCAATGAGTACTTTTTTAGTTCGACTTGGTCATGATTTTTGGGAATGAAGCAATGATACTGCTTTGTTCCTGGAATCGTCTTCGCAGTATCAAAACGAGATTATTTTATTATTTTTCCCTGTCTGCGATTAACAATGATAAAATATCAATATCTGCGCTATTTCGTTAAATCACTCTATAATGATAGATTGTATCAATAAAGATGCATTTGAAATAATGGATTCTCCACTACGCTAATTTTTTATAGTCTGTAAATATATCAAGTAAAAAACTGGTGAACTTACAGACGAATCAAAGATGTCAATTCTGAGGAAAAAAATATCAAAACATTATTTGCTCCGAAAATGGCATATAGAGCTTTTGGAGGAGTTTTCAAAAAATTTCAGTGAAAAGCACGTTGAAAATCCTAAATTTTATGTTCTACGTTTTTTTTTCGTACGATGAATAATTTTCGAGTTACAAAATGGGACAAACAAATTTTTTGTATTTTTTTCCAGCTGATAAATGTAATTAAATAATCTGAAAAAAATCACAAATTTTCTTGATAGTTGGAACTACTTTCTAAAAATTTGTATGCGATTTTTGGCAATTTCAAAAAGTGGAGTAGCTGACTTGACGTGGAATGCCTCATATATTTAACGAATACAAAAAAAAAAATTGTTGCAGAAAATACAAAAAATTATAACAGATTTCTGAGCCTGTTTAATGTAGTCTTCTAAATTGGCGGGCTTGATAGCTAAAAAAACTAAACGACCTATTTAATTGAAGTTTTTTAAATTCAGTATTAAATTCTCTTCCAAGTGAACTAAAAAAGTTCGTCAAAAAGTTTATTTAAATAATTGATATAGCACCGTAAAGTTGATTTTTCTTTTAAACACATTTTTTTTTGTAAGCCCGCCGAAATTTTTTATTTCACATTTTTTTAGTTCACCCAGAAGAAGAATTTATAATAAATTTAATCCTTTTTTGGTTTTTTGTTTCAGTAAAAAATTACGAGGTGGATCTTTCCCCATGAAATAGGCTTAGAAATCTCTCTTTTTTTTTTTACTGTACAAATTTTTTTTTTATTCGTTTAATGTGTATAAAATCTTGCCTCAAAATTCAATACCTTCATTTTTTTCCCTTCTAAAAAAAAAATCACAAAAAAACGCGATTCTAGAACATTCTAATTCAGGACATTCCCTTAAAAAATGATCTTTTGGTCTGTGTATAGACTTTTCAAAACCTCACAGTATAATTTTTGTGCTCGATTCATCACTTGCTTTTTTTTTCTGTCTTCGTAATTTCAAACGAAATTGTGATATTTTTTTCCTCGTTCCCTAAACACGTTTTTTTTTCTTCGGCTGTGAAACCTTCACAGCGTATTTCTTCGAAAACGAGCCATAAACGTGCGGAATAATTACGTCTCGGCGACGTTTTGATATTTCTCAATTATTTCGATAGTTTTCAAAGTGTTTTGGCCAACAAAATGTCATTAAGGAGGTACGATTATAAAAAGAAACAATTAAATTTGCCAAAATAGATGATTCTAATAATAATGTTCGATGGAAAGCATTTTCATAAATTATTATTCATCGAACGATGAATTCAGGATAAAAAAATTGAATTCTTTGAATTTTTCCGTTGATCATCATGAGAAATGATTTTTTGTGCAAAAAATCAAAAATCGTCCCTCCTTGAAGAGACTAATTTTGTGCGGCCGTTTGTCAACGAGATAATCGTGATGTGGCGAAAATTCGCTCCTTCAATCAATGTTCAATCAGTGATCGGCAGTATCGACTTTTTCGTCAACGATATTGATTTTATTAATCATTTTTTCGAAAAATTAATAATTAGTCAAAAAATATTAGTAATTTTTTATAAAAAATCGTAATTAGCGGAAAAATATTAGTAATTTTTCTAAAAAATTAATAGTTGGTAAGAAAATGCTTCCAATTTTTCCAAAAAAAATTATTAATTAGCGAAAAAATATTACTAATCAATTTTTTTAAATACAGTGATTTGTAGAAAAGTATTGTGTATTTTTCCGTACTTGTGTGTACGGATTGAGTCATGGTTATAAGCTCAAACAACTCTATTCAAAAAGTTTTTATTTTTTGTAATAATTAGGTCTTTTGAAAATTTCATCCATTAGTATTTATTGTATCAAATGTCATACGATATCACATAAGTTATTATTAATACGAATATTCAATCAGTAGCTATTAAACAATACATTAGTAATTTTTATTTTATTTATTACTTTTTCCAAAATTAATACAACATTTCTTCACAAATTATCAATTTTTTGGTTATTTATCTTTCTCTCTAATTACTAATTCTTGGAAAAAAATAGTAATATTTTACCGTTAAGTACTCATTTTTTGGATAAATTTTAAAAAAATTAGTAATATGTTCCCGCTAATTACTAATGTTAAACAAAAATTACTAATATTTCTTTGCTAATTATTGATTTTTCGAAAAAATTGGATAATAAAAATAGATATATTTTTTTTTTGCCGATCACTGATGTCAATACAGTTTTTTCGTTTGCTTTGATTTTTTTCAAAGATTTTTTTTTCTCTCCCCAAAGATAACATTCGTAATAATTGCCGTCAGTCCGCGAAGATTTATATTTAGTCACCAAATGCCAGCTAAATTCTCCGTGTGTTAACGCTCTCAATTTATTTTCATTTTCCAAAATTGTCTAATTTGACAACAAAAAAATTTCATTCGTTCGGGACTCGAAAAAGTTAAGTTTTTCAGCAGTCTTGCAGACACTTGAATTCACCGTTATCACGCAATATTTCGTCACCGAGAAATCGTTGAAAAAAAATAAATAAATAAATAAATAAGAAAAAGAATGTTAGAAAATTTTCTGTTGGAGTCTCGGTGTTTCTTTTTCCGGTTACATTAAGAATAATTTCTGTGTGGATCATGCAACAGAGATCGCGAATATTCGTTACGATTTTTTCGGATACTTTCTCGTATCTCGAAGAAACGTGACCCCAAAATGGAAATTTTTATTTGCCAAAATGGAAAAAAAATACGCTGATTCATAATCGGCAGTGGTTTTTTTTCCTTCAATTCCGTTGCAACCAAAAATGACCATCTCAAAGCTCACGATCCTCGGTACGAGTTGATATCTTTGAGGTGAAAAATAAAAAAAAAAAAATTTCCCCCCAAAATGTCACGGCATTTCGGGGGAATGTTAGGGAATTAATGAAAATGGAAAAAAACTTGATTTTTTTTTCCACGACAGCGCGTACTCGACGAGAATTTGTGATAAAAGAAGCTTGAGAATTTGAAAATGTGGAAAGTTATTCAACGAGAAGGATTCTGTGAGGATGTAGAATAATTTTCTGTATGAAAAAGGTACGTTACCACTGGCAAGTTGTTTCCTCCTGTAAAATGACCAAAAAAAAAACGAAACATGATGAGTAAAGTTGATTTTTTTTATTTTTAACTACAATCATTGATTCGAAAAAATATTGAAAAATGAAAAGTTGTTTAAAAAATCGATTTTTCAGATTTTTGGATGAGAAGAAAGGAGATTTTGAATGAAATGAAATTTACAAAATAGACTAGTTCAAAACTATGAAAAAAAAATATATATTTTTGAAAAATTTATGTTAGTACTCACCATCGGGTGCACCGTAGCCGTCGCGTTCATTGTTACTAACATTGTCGTAATTTTTTCCGGAACCACCGCCGCCGCCGCCACCACCTCCACCTCCGCCACCACCGCCACCGCCTCCTCCACCACCACCTCTCATTGCTTGTTCCTATAAAAAAAATAAAAAAAATGGTCAGAAACAAAAATATTGCAAAAACTGATTGAAGGGGTGAAGATCAATTAAATTATTTATTCCTTGAAAAAACTGCGATTTGTCCTGAAACTTTATAAATAGTCACTTAACATTGCACCAAGTAGTTACTTTGATGACGCATTACTGTATTTATTACCCATTACACTGCTTAACGTAAAATGGATAAGTGTATCATTACAAAATACAAAAGTAATGTGTAATGTATGCATGTTCCATTACAAATGAAAAAAGTAATGTGTAATCGATACATGTCCCATTACAAATAAAAAAGTAATGTGTAATAGATGCATGTGCCATTACATATAAAAAAAAGTAATGTGTAATGGATGCATGTTCAATTACAAATAAAAAAAGAAATGTGCAATGGATGCGTGTTCCATTACAAATAAAAAAAAAGTTATTTGTAATGGATGCATGTTCCATTACAAATAAAAAAAGTAATGTGTAATGGATGCATGTGCCATTACAAATAAAAAAAGAAATGTGTAATGGATGCATGTCCCATTAGAAATAAAAAAAGTAATGTGTAATCAATGCATGTCCCATTAGAAAAAAAAAGTAATGTGTAATGTATGCATGTTCCATTAGAGATAAAAAAGTAAGGTGTAATGGATGCATGTCCCATTAGAAATAAAAAAAAAGTAATGTGTAATGGATGCATGTGCCATTACAATTAAAAAAAGTAATGTGTAATGAATGCATGTTCCATTACAAATAAAAAAAGTAATGTGTAATGGATGCATGTCCTATTACAAACAAAAAAAGTAACGTGTAATGGATGCATGTGCTATTACAAATAAAAAAGTAATGTGCAATTGATGCATGCGCCATTACAAATAAAAAAAAGTAATGTGCAGTGCAGAATATTCTATTACAAATAGAAAAATTGCCGTGCTCGTATTAGAAACTTGCACATTGCTGTCTCATTATTTTATTTCGCTCGCTAAAAGTTCATCCACAATTATCACGAATGATCCATAAAGTTTAAAAATAGAAACAAAAAAAAAACAGACAGTTCATCGTTAAATATGAAGCACGAAAATGTACTCAACCACAAAAATTATCCAACTTTATATTGAACTTGCTTTTACACGCTGTTACTCATAATTATAAGCAATCTAATAAAAATTACAAGTTACTGATACAAAATTCGTCGCTTTATTGAATCCCTAAATAATGTGCATGTTCTTTTTTTTTAACTTCATGGATCATTTGTGATAATTGTGGATGAACTTTTAGTGAGCGAAATAAAATAATGAGACAGCAATGTGCAAGTTTTTAATACGAGCACGGAAATTTTTCTATTTGTAATGGAATATTCTCCACTGCAGATTACTTTTTTTTTAAATTGTAATTTGTAATGGAACGTGCACACATTACACATTACTTTTTTATTTGTAATGGAACAAGCATCCATTACACGATACTTTTTTATTTGTAATGGTACATGCATCCATTGCACATTACTATTTTCATTTGTAATGGAACATGCATACATTACACATTACTTTTGTAATTTGTAATGCTTGTCCAATACACATTGTTTAAAGTAATGGGTAATGCGTTACTTTTACAGTAATATTTTCACAACTCTGGCATCAAGATAGTAGCCCACTGTGACGGGTTAAAAAAAAATCGATTTTTACATTTTTCGCAAGATAAAAATCTTAAGAATATACTGTAAAAGTTTCGGACCAAAATTTAAAGTATTTTTAAAGTTATAGCCAAAAGAGAGCAATTAACTAATAAGTTAATATGAAAAATTACTAATTACTAATTTTAATTACTAATTACTAATTCTAATTAAGAGAGCTTTGAGATAACTTTCAGGAAACGGAAGGATTGCTCTATGCACCGGGCATAGCTGATTAATTTAAGTATAATTTTTCAATACAAAATCTGTTGTCAAAACTTTAAATGCGTTTTTCGCGAAACTAGGTTTTCGAAATTTTGGGGAAGCACTCACTAAAAACTATTCAACCGAAATTGCTACAAATTTTACTTGTTATTTTAGACACACATATATAGCTAAATACCTAACCTTTGAAACATTCAATTTTAAAATAATAAATGAATTTTTTCAAACAATTTATCAAAAGAAAATTCGATTTCGAAGACCTTTTTGTTTACAACTCCGCCATTTCGTTTCTTTTCTCATAAAATATGCATATTATAGGTTATAGACCTGAAATTAAGCCTACAAAACAATAATCTCTTGGAATTTTTTATTTCACTCGACTACGGAATGTTTCCTTGAAACAAGTCACCTTTTTTTCGAGAACTCTACTTTGACGTACAAAATCATAAACAAATTCATGTAAAATTAAGTAAGCAAAATTTTTTTTGTACTCTTCAATATACAAATAACATGTAAAAATTTCAAAACGACGGCATTTTAATTTGTTATTTAAAAAAATTAATGAAAAAACGTTGAAATTTTGGTCGTCACATTGGACCTTAATTATGCTGCAAAATTTTTAAAATTAGATATTTGTATATAGTTTCTCATCTTAATCGATAATTCAGGAAACTTCCTCAATGAGTTTTTTCGAGTTTTGTGAAGTATGAAAACAAATAACAAGAAGTATGCAAAATTGCTGTTTCCAGGATCTTTCAAGTTTTTTGAGAACGAAGAAAAACGAAAAATCTAAATAATTTCGCTATCGTTACGAACCTGCATGAATAGATTATTTTCCTGTTGTCGTCGATGCAATTCCTCTTCCTGTCGTCGTATGCGCATTGCCATGTCTTCCTGCTGACGTCTGCGTAGTTCCTCGTCGCGCGATCGTTGCTCCTCGACCTCTCTCTCCTTCATCTCCCATTCGCGTTTCTGGCGCTCACGATCAGCTTCACGCATGCGCAATTCTGCGAAAAAAAGACCCTCGAAAATTACTTCAAACTTCAAGCAATTTTTTATTCAACAACATTTTTCAATCCTAATCGTGTATCCAGTACTTTGGCACATAGATTAGTATCAGACCAATCCATGCTTCCTAGCCGGGACTTTTGTTTAATCTTCCCCTAGATTTTTTTTTTTATGGCACTTGCTGATCAGTATTCAATCGTAACAAGCGTGGCATCGGGGAATTTTTTTTAAAAAATTATCATTTACTACAGACGATTTTCTTCGATAAAATAATATTTTTCCCTAAGAGATTAAAGTTTAAAAATATTGATTTTTTTCAATGATATTCAATTTCTATGTATTAAGTTTCAAGTTAAATTTTCTTTTGTTTGTGCTTCAATTTTTTATGCCCGAAATTACTCAAATTGACATCAAATTCAATCTATGAAGAAATTCGAATTCTTCATTTGACTTTATTTAGTTTAAAACTTAAACATATGCAAATCGATGTCTTTATTAACTGAAATTTTTTAAAAATTCTTACGCTCGCGAAGCAGCTCCGTTTCGTGCTCGTATCTGGCAAATTCCATTTGCGCCTCCAGCTTTCCTTCCTCCATCGACATCTCTCGTTTCAGTGCTTCCTCTTTCTGTTTGTACAATTCGTGTAATTGCTTCCACCTCGTGCCGTATTCGTGCTCGAAGCTTCCCGGCAGCGCGAAACGCGGTCCGACCTCGCGAGCTTTGTAAAATTCGGGATTCTTGCGCGACAAATTTTTGTCCGGGTAACCATCAACGTCGTCCTGTTGTTCGAACATCTCGACGACAACAGGTCTGAGAGAACTAAATTGCAAAAAAAAAAAAAAATGTAATATGTAAAAATAAAAATGTAAATGTACAAATGTTAGGTAAATGTCCCAATTTTGGATAAATATGATAGCACGCGTACTATTCGGGGCACGGGAGCCATTATCTAAGCTGAAGTACTAAGGAATCGCGATATCTTATTGAAGCTATTTCGAAGTGATTTTTATTGTTTTCGAACTGAGCCTTAGCTGTTTTTATTCGGAAAGATACCACTAATTTGATCATATTGTCTCAATTAGCCAAAAATGCGTTTTAAGTACTTAATTCTCATGTCCGGTTATTGGTACATACGAAATGTACCCTGTACCGATAACCGACCATGTGTCCCGATATCGGTACTTGCCCGCGACTATGTTCAGTCCCAGTAACCGGACATCTGCTGACATGTATATTATCAACGAAGATAGAGTCCCATAGAAGCGTAAAACCTGTAGGGAGTTTGAAGCCAAAAAAGTTGGGGTGCTCGGACGAGCTATCATCCCAGTGGTAAGATGTCGCTAGCGTCGCACTGTGCTTGTGTGCGCTCACATACAGTACGCACATGTGTACGTATTCGTCTGTGATCACCCCAACTTACGGGGCGGAGCCTACGAGTTGGGGTGATGATGCTTTCTCATAGCGTTTTCTGTTCGTTGCACTGAGTGTGCACTGAGTGCGCACTCGTTTGGCGAGCGTGTTCTGTTGGTAATTCCGGTGCAAGAATCTTGCACTGAGTGCATAAAATATTGCCCTGAAACGGCGAGTCGGTGTCACTCCAGTGCACGACATTTGTCGGTATCCGATAACCAATCGCAAGCTGGGCATTCCCCAGAATCTTTCGTACGATTGGCTGCCGGGTGCCGGCAGATGTCGCTACGGGTGATAACGAATTTGGGCATTCCCCAGAATCTTTTGTACGATTGGCTGTCGGGTAACGACAGATGTCGCTAAAGGTCATAAAGATAGGCGTGTTCCATTGGGGCTTTTCTGCACTGACGCGGGGCAACATGCACGCACTGACTGCCACCAGTGCGCACTCAGTGCAAGCCAGTGCACCCAAAAGAAAACGCTATCACTTGCTCCCGCTCAGCACAATATCGCGCTCTCTCTCGCACCAGACCGAAAATCGACGCTGAGTGGGGGGGGGGGAGGGGCTCTCGCTAGTACACGATTACTCCTATCTTTTACGTCTCCCGCATCCATACACATTCATTATTCTTGACTACTGTTTGATAGTAGAGACTATAATGATAACAAATAAAATGTATTAAATGAAGCATGTTGAATAAATAGAATGGAATTAAATTGTAATAATAGGGGAAAGGAGGGGGAGTAGTGTAGTACCCCCACTACACGCAAGCTACCGCGAACACGAGATTCATAGGCGGAGCATCGTTTGTTTTACCGACAGTCGTCACAGTAGGTCAAGATCAGCGCCATCCCACGGCGGAATGAGGCGTGCGAAAATTGGCTTCAATCCGCCCGTAAGGAGTGTTCTTCTATGGGACTCAATCTTCGTTGATATTATTCGTGCATAACCTCAAAATTTCGGTGACACATTCTCCGAGCAGCGACGTATTTTTCTCTATTCACCCCCTCCCTTCCCCCCACCATAGAGATGAGCGGTCGGTTATAGGGTCATAATGTGTGGTCGGGTATTGGGTCATTTAGAAAAACGGGTGGTCGGGTACTGGTACATTTACATTTCTCAGTATTTTCGGTTATTATGAATAAACAATTAACTATAGCAACAACCATACCCTGTGTTTTGGAAACTAGAAACTTCAAGCTTTCCAATAGTCATAGTTGTTATAGAAAATAGTTTATTTTTGAACGCGAAAAACAAGTTCACTTTTTCGTCGCCTTTTAGATGGTCGAGTATTGGGACATTTACCTTAAATGTAAAAATGTAATAGTGAAGAAAGAATCGGCTGCGATTCGGCCAGTGGGTCCAAATGACAGTGGACAATTTTTTTGGTATAACGTTTCGTTCCTTATTCGGATCCTCTTCAGATTTATTATTTCTAAAATTACCTTCATTATTGTCTTATTTTGTATAATATATTTTACATTATAAGCTTAATTTTTTATTTGACGACGTTAAAATTTTTAATAATGAAAAATGGCTCAAAAAGCGATTAACTCTGGAAATGATACAGATTAAGGGGTCTTCCCTAATTGCAATTTTTTAAAAATCGATTCTTTTTTATTCCATTTTTCGAAAGTATAGATATTTGAAAGTATCATATTAAATTTTCGTAAAGATCCGAGCAGTCTAAGTGTACTTTTGAGGGACTGGGCGCGCTAATAGTGACCGTTCGGAGTTTGATCGCGTTTTTCTCGAAATGACATTTTTGTACGGCTTGTTGAAAAAATCTCGGAAACTACTGCATCAATCCTTACCAAATTTTTACCACATATTGTTTATGTCGACAGCTATGTGCATATCATACGATTTTTGAAATTTTGACTTTAACTTGGTTTAAATAAAAAAAAAATTGATTTAAAAAAAAGGTTATTTTTCGTTACTTTTTGATATATGGCCGCCATTTTTCCAATTTAAAAAAAATCAAAAATCGTATGATACGCGACATAGTCATGACCTTACTGAATCTAAAACCTTTTTAATTTTTTTTTTTTTTAGATAATCCACTCCGGAGATTCCGTCAACAGGGCGCACTCATCTTTTTTTTGGATATTTTTTTGGCCTGCATTTTCATATAATAAAAAACCGAAAAATAAATTAAAAATTTTTTTTTCATGCATTTCAAGATTATATTTATCAAGCCTCATACTTGTCATATTAATATTTCTAATTTAAAACAATGAAAAAAAATCGTGAAAATAGGCATTTTTTTGCGTGTCTAATTAGAGTAGACCCCTTAAGCACACTCAAAAGCGATCAATTTTAGAACTGACATCGACAAACCAAGCAGCATATATAATTCAATAATTTAATAAAACTCTGAATAACTGAAAAACCTTAAATTACCATCCATTAATTGAGGGTTTATTACCAAATGTAACAGTTATCAATTTAAAACCGGTCCAAAACGATTAACACATCTGGTCCGGCAAGAAAAACAACTAACGGCAATCGGCAATACTCAGTTGCTACTCAGCTCTCGAAACACCATGTAATTAAAATTGTTAATTTTTATCAAAAATGAATCTTGGAAAATATCGGGCATAAAATTCATAGGTAAATGACACGTGCACAGGGGTATCACGAAAAACATGAACTAAGCATTAAAATATTAAAATCCTCCCTCTCGCAGACACCAAGGATCACAAAAAAGCGACCCGTCTTGATACAATAATATCATAATGAATATTATCCAAAATTCACCAAATGATTAAAAATTACCCATACAAATTCAGGTCAGTCATGACACATAACACTTAAGCTTATAATGTAATAGTACATTACGATACGAGTGCGATGAAACTTTTTCTCGACGAGTGTGAGTTTGCAGCACGAGCCGAAGGCGAATGCTGCAATCACACGAGTTGAGAAAAAGTTTCTCGCACGAGTATCGTACAAAATTTTATCGCACGAGTGCTCAAAGTGCCCGCTTCTCGCACGCGCAGCGAAGCGAAGCGTGCGAGAAGTGGTCACTTTACGCACGGAGTGCAATAAAATATATTATACAAAATAAGACAATAATGAATGTAATTTTAGAAATAATAAATCTGAAGAGGATCCGAATAAGGATCGAAACGTTATACCAAAAAAATTGTCAAATGTGAATGTAAAAATTTAAATTTAAAAATGTAAATGTAAAAATGTAAATGTACTAATGTAAATGTAAAAATGTGAATGAAATATTAAAAATGTGTAAACATTGTATCCAGAACTGTGGCACACGGAAAGACGTTGATTAGGTCAAGTCATGCTTCCTTGCCTGGATTCAATTTTTCTATTCCCCTTTAACAATAATTTAATTATGGCACTCGCAGATCAAAAACGATCGTAACAAGCGTGGCAATGGGGTTTGTGTTTGTTTTTTCGCTGCGACGAAACACGTACTAAAGCGGTGAAAAAAAGTCGTTTATCGACTTGACCCAACTTTTTGAGAACTGATGGAATTAAAATTTAAAGAAATACGTAGGTAAAAATTTTTCTTATTCGCGTTTTCACTGTATCATTATTTTTAGGACGATTGCTTCTGAATTACCACATTTTGAGATCGATTATTTTAAACTGGGAATTATTATTTTTTTTTACTTACGCTGTGAGGAAGTAGCAGCCTTCGGTGCATTTTCTGACGGCCAATTGAGCCGACGGTTTACGACAATATTCGACGATACCTTCGCCGGTCGTCCTTCCACGATCGTCGACGACCACAATCGCCCGTTCGATTTCCCCGAATACGCTGAATGATTTATCCAATAATTCGTTTGAAATCCAAGGTGTGAGATTCTTGACTTTAACGGTCGACGAATGAGGCGCGAAGCGTACTTTCATCGCTCGTCCTTTTCTCATCGTTCCGTTTAGTTCCAATTTCGCTTTTTCGGCATTTACACGGAAATCCTTGAAGTAAAAATAAAAAACAAAAATTATTAGCAGATTGACCTCTGAACATGATAATATTCTTTTTTTTTAGTGGAATTGATCATAACTTTGTAAAAAGCAGCCGGAGGTTATTATCACAGCGTTTCAAACGGTAATTTTTTTAATCATTTCAAATTTGAACAAATTCGAATTTTTCATATGAGTCATTCCATATCAAATCGACCAAGAGCCGGAATCGACCCCTTTCAATTTCGATTAAATTTGGTCAGAAGTTTTGTTTTCAATAAATCGAAGTTCTACTAGAAGAAAAAAATTTAAATTTTGTTTTCGAAAGTTATGCAAAATTCAAAATTTCACAATTTCTCGAATCGTCTAAGTTTATTTCTTAAATATCTCAAAAACTATTATAGCTACGAAAAATCGTTCTGAATTCTCTCCAAGAAGAAGTTAAGGGCTACGATAAAGAAAATTTCCGAACAAAATGTTTGAAAAATGATGAATTTGGAGAATTTTGAATTTTCAAAAATCGTGAAAATACAAGTTCTATATTTTATTTTTGGTTTAATTTTTTTTATATAATACCTTGTACTAATTTTAAAAGATTCCGAAATTTTTAGAGAAGTGTTTTTTTGTTTCAAAAATATACATTTTTGAATTTTTAAAAATCGTGCAAATCCACGATCAACATTAAATTTTTGGTTAAATTTTTTTTTATATAATACCTTGTACTGATCTTAAAAGATCCAGAAATTTTCGTGATAGTGTTTTTGTTTTAAAAATATGAATTTTTGAATTTAGGTAATACATTTTTTTTTTCAAATTGTCATTAATTGTAATTTTTACTGCTCAAAATTACATTATTACATGATTGCTCAATTTTACTTAACTTAGAAGAAAACAAATTTTTTTTTTTACCAAAATTCAAAAAATTTTGTTTTTGAAACAAAAACACATTATTCTGAAAATTTCAAGATCTTTTAAGATCAGTACAAGGTATTATATAAAAAAAAATTGAACCAAAAGTAAAATATGGAACTTGGATTTTCACGATTTTTGAAAATTCTCCAAATTCATCATTTTGCAAATTTTTTTTTTCTGAATATTTTTTTTTTTCGTTGCCCCAAGTATACTCTTCAAAACGAATGCACAACGATTTTTCGTAACTATAATTGTTTTCGAGATATTTGAAAAATAAACTTGAAAGATATGAAAAATTGTGAAATTTTTAATTTTGAATAACTTTTGACAAGAAATTTTTTAATTTTTTTTCTTTGGTAGAACTCCGTTTTATTGAAAACGAAAACTTCTGACCAAATTTCATCGAAATTGAGAGAGGTCGATTCCAACACTTGGTCGATTTGACATGGAATGACCCATACAACGGTCACTGCAATAAATATTTCTTACCATTCTTAAGAATGCAAAATTCTTCGCGGTGTTGACAAAAAGCTCGGAGACTTCGCCGTATTGGGCGAATAGCGTTTGTATTTCTTCCTCGGTAACGTCATTTGTCAAGTTACCGACGTAGAGACGATTTCGGCCACTGAATTTCTTCTCAGTCGTGTCTTGAGGCGGCAACTCGTGAGTTGGACCCGCCAGATTCATTACACGTTCCATCAATCGCTCCTAGTAACGAAAAAAAAAATTCATCAGTTTGTGTGAAATATTTTTTCGATATTTTGAATGTTTATAGCTTGAAATTACAGAAATTTACAAAAAAATTTGGAACTTTGAAAAAATTTACAACATTTTTTGAAATTTTTACAAACATTTTTGGAACTTACGTCTTGCGATCTTTGCCCCATCATTCCTCTGTCCCCTCCGCCTCCGCCTCTTCCTCCACCGCCGCCTCTGCGCATCATGTTGTTGCCACCTCCGCCGCGTCCCATACCTGGACCGCCCATGCCTCCCATACCCATATTTCCCATTCCACCTGGACCCATGCCTCCGGGGCCCATTCCTCCTGGACCCATTCCTGGTCCACTGCCCATTATCCCCGCACCTCCCATTCCAATGTTATCTGAGCCTCCGTCCATGCCTCCATCCATGGAATCATTCATTTTTACCTATGAATAAAAAAACATCACATTAAGGGGTTATCCAGACAGAATTTTCAAAAAATCGATTTTTTAGTTTCATTTTTGATATACATATATTCAAGTATATAGACAGAAAGTTTCATGTCGACCAGACATCATTTTTCACAGGCATATTTGTAAACTCGTAATGGCTACGTGTAAAGTGCTTTTGAAACTTTGGTAGTTTTCCTCAAAACTGTGTTTTCGAGTCGGTGAGCAAGATTTCTCAGAAACGGCATGACCGATGAGTCTTAATTTTTACCCAAGCTTTGGATATATTTTTTTCATTTTATAAATAATTTAAGGCAAAAATGGTCCTAAAAAATTGAATTTTTTTGCTTATATTTTGATATATTTTGCTTATTCTTTGGATTTGAGACATTTCAATATATTTTTTTCTATCTTATTAACAGTTTACGACAAAAAATTTCATCCAAAATTGAAATTTGTTAGCTTATATTTTATATTTTGATATATTTAGCTTATTCCTCGGATTTGAGATATTTGAATATATTTCTTCTATTTTATCAACAGTTTACGATAAAAATCTTCATCCAAAATTGAAATTTGTTTGCCTATATTTTACGTTTCGATATATCTTGCTTATTCCTTGGATTTGAGATATTTGGATATATTTTTTCTATTTTATAAACAATTTATGGCAAAAAATTTCATCAAAAAATGAACGGTTTTGGCTGATGTTTTAAATTTTGCTTAGTCCTTGGATTTGAGACATTTAGATATATTTTTTCTATTTTATAAACAATTTACGGCAAAAATTTTCATAAAAAATTGAATTTCTTTTGCTTATATTTTATATTTTGATATATTGTACTTATTGCTTGGATTTGAGATATTTGGATGTATTTTTTGTATTTTATGAACAATTCAAGGCAAAAATTTTCACCAAAATTTTTTTTTTGCTTATATTGTATATTTTGATATATTTTGCTTATTCCTTGGATTTGAGATACTTGGATATATTTTTTCTGTTTTATAAACGATTTAAGGCAAAAATTTGCATAAAAGATTGATTTTTTTGCTTATATTTCATATTTTGATATATTTTCCTTATTCCTTGGATTTGAGATATTTGGATATATTTTTTCTATTTTATAAACAATTTAAGACAAATATTTTCATAAAAAATTGAAATTTCTTAGCTTAGATTTTATATTTTGATATATTTTCCTTATTCCTTGGATTTGAGATATTTGGATGAATTTTTTCTATTTCATAAAGAATTTAAGGCAAAAATTTTCATAAAAAATTGAAATTTCTTAGCTTATATTTTATATTTTGATATATTTTTCTTACTCCTTGAATTTGAGATATTTGGATGGATTTTGCCATTTCATAAACAATTTAAGGCAAAATTTTATCAAAAATTGAAATTTGTTTGCTTATATTTTATATTTTGCTTATTCCTTGGATTTGGGATATTTCCTTTGAGATATTTTGCTTATTCCTTGGATCAAATACTAGATTGTACCTAACAGAGATTATACCTATATTATCGGAATCGTTTTAATTTTTTCATTTTAGATTATCCAATGCAGAGATACCGAGCTTGCTGCGAGACACCTTTTTTTAGAAGACCTCTCGGAGATCAAGCGACTCCAAGAATCATTATTAAAAAAAAAAAAAATTCAAAATAAAGTTAAAAAAATGTGTATAAGCTTTTACGTTAATAAATCAAAATTTCTTTCCAGAAAAAATTCTTCAAAAATCGCTGTTTTCGATCTCTTCACTGTGTATAAGCCGTTAACAAAGATTCAAACCAATCGTTCGACATAACCTCATATTTTGCAGTATATAAATCAAAGAGGGCAGAGAAATAATTATATTTTATTCATCCGGACGTTATACACGGAGAAGCTTCTCGACGCATACCTCTATGCATGATAGAGCCGGATAAATAATAATTTCTTATTCGTCCGGTTTTTTTTCCATTTATACCCATATCTGAGTCTGCGGTACTTTACACTGTGATCATCGCATAGCCACACGTATGTAATTTCGTTCTGCTCAAAGATTACACAAAATTCAGCGCAAGATAATGATCTGTTCTAATATCATACAAAATGGAGCCATCATTTAAAAAAGCACATTTGTTCAAGATAGCTTTAAAAGGATTGGATAGCAGCGAAAGTGGTCTTTCGCTCCGTTTAAAGAGGAGAAACGATTGCGAGTGCGAGAGAGATAGCGCTATACAGATTGGGCGAGAGCGAAAGAGAGGTTCAAGTTCAACATAACCCCAAAACCTCTTTAACAAATTATTCTCGAACATAACTTCATAGAATTAAAAAAAAACGTATATCGAGCACGCCTGCGTAATTAATGTGCAGGTATTCTTTTTTTATTCAAACTTTCTTCAGAGAAAAACGTGTTGAGTATCTATCTCCATCTCTCTCGCACTCACACTCTCAAATATGCGGGGCCGACTCAAATTTTGGCTTCATTACAAGCAAGACCACGCTCGATTATTCCATCATTGGGAGATTAAAATTCGAAATAAAGTGCACAAAATTGGAAATAAAATGCGCGATTGTCGCAAAAAAAATGGCGGATGAGACAATTTCGACAATATGGCGTCGTTTCCGAACACGTCGCTTTATCGGGGTCGTAATTGAGTTTTTGACGAGTAAGTTCCCATCAACAGGGAAAAAAGAGATAAAGAACTCGACAACGGAATAATCCAGAAATAGAACGCGTGGAGAAGCGGAAAAAAAAGTTGGGGCGTTTTTTGATAACGCAGTACCGGAGCGTCGCGTCGTTTCCGCTCATTCACAAAATGGCCGCCATAATGAAACTCATGAAAATGCGCGACAAAAAGTTGAGAATCATTTAATTTACCTGATTATCATTTCTGCCTGGACCTCCGCCGCCACCTCCACCTCCGCCGCCGCCGCCGCCCCCGCGACCGCCAGAAAATCTCGAGCCGCCTTTTCGACCGCGTCCTCCTCCTCCTCCTCCGCCACGTCCACCTCCGCCCGGTGCGTTTGGTCCGCCGTTCGGTCCGCGTTGATTACCGTCATTGCTGTTTTCCTGCGGTGGTTTTTGCACCTCAGCTTTCACAGGCGCCGCTTCCGTAGCCGCCATTGGACTCTCTATCTCTAATGTACTTTTTCCGAATGATTTGAATTACTCGATCACGAGGGAAAACAAAAGAGCGCTGTGCTCTGTTGAAGTACCGAACGATTGAAACACGATCCGAACAATTTGGTGTCCGACGACGAAGAGAGCGAAGCGACGCGATGCTGCGCGATAAAACTCTCTCTCGCTATCCCCCCTCCAGCGCCTCTCGTGGCACTCTTCGCAAGGGGAAGATGACGCGATGGCACGCGGAGATGTGAGAGGGCGTACGATTGGTCGGCGCGGAGAGTCGAGCGCGCTCATTGGCCGGCGAATATGACCGAGCATTTTCATTAGCCGGAGCGATGAAACGAGCGTGCTCATTGGCTCGCGCGATGAAACAACTTTTTTTATTGGTCATTGTGCGATAGGACGCCGCGAGACAGTCAGAAAAGAAGCGTCAAAAGACCAACATGTGCTCGTGCTTGAACGTGAAAGGAATTGACGATTGCTTTTGGAGAATTATCGTCGTGGATCCACGTTCAGTGTTGCGATTAATCGTCGTAATTGGCAAAATGTTCGCGTGATGTGGCAGGTTTAATAAACCAGTTTGGGAAACAGTTTATCAGCCGGTATTTGGCAGGTCCGTGCTCGTGGCTCGACGCCATCTCTCACTGCGAGTAAGGAAGGGACTCACATTACCTACAGCTGATACGGACGTTCCCGCGAATTGCTGCTTTCGAGTGAGATTTTTATATTCATTCTCTTTTTATATCATATTCGTTCTCGCACGTACATAATTGAATTACGTCGTGTCTGCTTTGCCTGAAAAATAAACATGACGTGTTAGTTCATTTTTTTCGCGCCACGTGGACTGTTTCTCGAATCTTTTAAAATCAATATGTATGTATCGATTTCTGCTTTATGTGAGGATGCGAGAAAAAAACATTGTTTTTTCCCAAGGTTTGCGCTGTTAACGTTGAGTTATTCGCTGCGCATGCATTTCATCGCACATTTAGGCTGCATTTGGCCAAGACGCTTTGAGCGCCACGTCCTGTAGCATTTTATATGTCGATGCTGAAAGCGCGTAAGCATTCAAGACAAATGCAGCTTCAGTAGCCCACTCTCCTGGAGGGGCGGGGGAGAGGGGGAGCGGTACTTTTGAAATTTTCATTTATCTATTCGTATTAATTTTATATTCACATCATATAAAATTTGATATTATTTAAGACAGTAAAATCTATTAAAATAAAAGCAAATTTTAGAAAAAAAAATGTAATACGATTAAATGAAACTAATTAAAATTTGAAAAAATTAAAGAAATTGAAATAAAATTGAACAAAATTTATTAGAACTTGATCAAATTTAATAAATTCAAAAAGTACAATAAAAATACATTAAAATTGAATTTAATAAATGGAAATTGAACAAAATTAAATCAAATTAAACACTATTAACGTGAATTAAATTCAATCAAATTAAACAAAATTTAATAAAATTGAACTTTTATACAGGATGTTCGGCTAAAAAAATATTGATTACCAATCAATTGGCACGAGTTAAAAAACAATATTGCAAATAAAACAAAACAATTGAAAGATTTGTCATTGAGACAAAAATCAAAATTTGTAAGAATTTTACAAAAATTTTACAGTTATTACATATATTTTATAAATTAGTAAAACTTGAGGTTTTATTCTTACAGAATTTGTAACTGCTACAAATACTTGCGAAATTTTTAAAAACTTAGCTCGTATAAATAAAAAAATTAATCTTCATTAAATTGTCGAGAAATTTTCATCAAATTTTCTCAAGAAAAAAAGAATTAAAAAATTAGTCATCGGAACGAAAATAGGAATTTTTAAAATCCTTACAAAAATTCCACAATTCTTACAGATTTTGTAAATTTCTAAAAATGAAGATTTTATTCTACACAATTTATAGTTGTCTTTTTACAAATATTTATGGAATTCATAGAATTCTGTATGGTGAAAAATTCTAAAGGAAATTCAGATTCGAAAAAAACACTTCAAAAATTCTAAATCCAAAAAAACCAAAAAAATTAGCGGTCGGGAGAAAAATCGTTTTACGATTTAATCGGTGAATAAAAAAAAATAAGAATTAAAAGATAAGTCATCGGAATACGAAAATAGAAATTTCTAAAATTCTTACAAAAATTTCACAGTCCTTACAGATTTTGTAAATTTCTAAAAATGAAGGTATTCTACACAATTTACAATTGTCTTTTTACAAATACTTACGGAATTCATAGAATTCTGTATGGTAAAAAATTCTAAAGAAAATTCCGATTCCAAAAAACACTTCAAAAATTCTAAATCTAAAAAAACCAAAAAAATTAGCTGTCAGGTGAAAAATCGTTTTACGATTTAATCGATGCATAAAAAAAAATAATAATAATTAAAAGATTAGTTATCGGAACACAAAGATAGGAATTTCTAAAATTCTTACAAAAATTTCACAGTTCTTACAGATTTTGTAAATTTCTAAAAATGAAGGTATTCTTCTCAATTTATAGTTGTCTTTTTACAAATACTTACGGAATTCATAGAATTCTGTATGGTGAAAAATTCCAAAGAAAATTCAGATTCCAAAAAAGACTTCAAAAATTCTAAATCTAAAAAATCCAAAAAAATCAGCTGTCGGGAGAAAAATCGTTTTACGATTTAATCGATGCATAAAAAAAAAAATAATAATAATAATTAAAAGATCAGTTATCGGAACACAAAAATAGGAATTTCTAAAATTCTTATAAAAATTTCACAGTTCTTACAGATTTTGTAAATTTCTAAAAATGAAGGTATTCTACACAATGTATAGTTGTCTTTTTACAAATACTTACGAAATTCATAGAATCTTGTATGGCAAAAAAATTCTAAAGGAAATTCGATTCGAAAAAAAACTTCAAAAATTCGAAATTCAAAAAAAACCAAAAAAATTAGCTGAAAAAAAATTGAAATAAGAATTAAAAGTCAAGTCATCAGAACACAAAGATAGGAATTTCTAAAATTCTTACAAAAATTCCACAGCTCTTTCAGATTTTGTAAATTTCTAAAAATGAAGGTATTCTACATAATTTATAGTTGTCTTTTTACAAATAATTATGGAATTCATAGAATTCTGTATGGTGATAAATTCTAAATGAAATTCCGATTCCAAAGAACACTTCAAAAATTCTAAATCCAAAAAAAATTAGCTGTTGGGAGAAAAATCATTTTACGATTTAATCCGTGCATTAAAAAAAAAATCATTTCTTTGATACGATTGATGGCGAAATGTACTTGTTTTTATTTCGTAAGTACTGCAACTTCAACCTGAGGCACTCGGTTATGAGGTTAAACTATATATGCCTGAAAGAGGAATTGTCGAGTAGGGCGGGTCGGGGTGGGGGCGGCGAAGGGGGGGGGGCACGAGGTGGAAGGTCGAGTGTGTCTCGTGAGGAAACTAAACCTTGCCTCGTCAGACTCGTTCGTTGGCAGCAAATTGCCACCCTCGTCTAGTAACCTCCGTTTCGATATCATGTCAACTACATGTCGAGTGTGTACAATATCGATTCTTATTATTGTATATAACTAACATTTGTTTTTTTCATCGTCAATGCGCAAAGTTGGCCGTTGGGGAAATAAAACGCCGATCGACGCTGACTCTACGCGCTTTTTTGTGACCATTCGCTATTTTTTTCATTTTTTAAAAATGGTTTCATTGTTCCTTTACTTCCGGATAATGAATATTTTGCACTTCGGACTGATTTTCTATTTTTTTTTTGCGATTGAATCTGGTTTGAAGTTTTACGGAAAATTCAAAGAAAGTGCAATGGAATGGAATTTTTTGAAAATTTATTTTTACTGAGATTTGCATTTTTTGTTGTTCTTTGTTGATGTTGATTTGATTTTGATTTTTTTTTTTTATACTTACGGATCTGGTTTAAAGTTTTTAGAACAATTTAAAAGAAATGTAATAGACGAATGAATTTTTGAAAACGAAAAAAAAATTCTTTTAAACAAACTTTTATTAGTTGTTAATAAAAAATAACTGAAAAGTTAAAAATAAAGCTATTTCGATTGGAAATAAGTTTTCAAATAAAAGCGTGTTACACCCTCTTTTTTCTCTCGCTGTTAAAATGTAACACGCTTTTATTTGAAAACTTATTTTCAATCGAAATAGCTTTATTTTTAACTTTTTAGTTATTTTTTATTAACGACTAATAAAAGCTTTCTTTTAAAAGATTTTTTTTTTCGATTGTTTATTTTGTACTTTTTAGTATTTATGATGTTAAATAAACAGTTTAGTAATGTATATCTAGTTTCGCATGATTTTTTGCAAAAAAAATGTTTCGCAAAATTTTTTGCACAAAAATTATTTTGCAAAATTCGTTAGACAAAATTATTTCACACAATTAAGTTGCAACATTTTTCTGCAAAATTTATGCAAAAGAATGTTTTCAGAAATTTTTTTGGAAAAAGACTGTTGCGCAAAATGTTCGTAGAGAAATGTTGTAAATCAATTGCTTAAAACCATTTTGTAAACAAAATTTATCAAAACAATTTTTTTGCAAACAATTTTGCGAAACATTTTTTTGCAAAAAATTATGCGATACATTTTTTGTTGCAAAACAATTTTCAAGCAAATTTGTAATTAAAATTTTGCGAAACAATTTTTTTTCAAATAGTTTGCAAATTTTTTGTGATAATATTGCATTGTCATCCGATTTACATATGCATGATAAATTTTAACTAAATAACTAATTTTGAAATAACTAAAAAAAAAAAAAGCTTTTAAAAAATTCATTTTTAGTAAGATTTACGCTTTGCATTTGTTTTTATTTTTTGTTGATTTGACTTTGATTTTTTTTTAAATACGAAAAGATATAATTTAAAGTTATGAGAAAAATTCAAGGAAAATGCTTTGGGCGAATGAATTTTTTGTAAATTTAGAATAATTGGATGGAGTGAAAAATATTACAGTGACTTTCTTCCTTAACTACTGAAAATAAATTAATGATCAGAATTTAAACTCAACATTTTACCGACTTTTTTCAAAAATATAAGAAATGCAATAAAACAATTTTTTTGTCCAATTTTTATAATGATTTTCCCTCAACTAATAGAAACAAAATTTAGTATTTCACCTCAAAATTCTACTTACATTTTTCAACAAATATTCAATATCAACCACTAAGGAAAAAAAATAAAAAACGAAAATTTGTTACCACTTTAAATTAGAGAATAGTGTGAAGGAAATGAAAAGGGAAAGCGCCCACGCACTGAGGAAAAATGGAGAGGCGACAAAAGTGTGAGCGAAGGACGAGAGGAGGAGGAGGAGGAGAACGAAAAATCTGTTTAATTACGGGGAGCAATTAAAAGATGATAATGACGAGTCGAAGGATAATCGTGGAGGGCGCGAGGTTGGAGGTTGAAGGTTCGAGGAGGCATCGTCACTGTGGGGGTCGCTACCGAGGTTCGCCAGCGTAAACAAGAGGATGCTCCAACCTTTTCCCTTATTTTCATATACCTATATATAAATATCATATAAATGTATATATGGATATATATTAGGCTGATTCAAAAAAGCGACTATTTTTTTTTTTCAAAATCCCCTATTAAATACTTTCAGGGAGGTGAAAAAAGATGCCTGTTAACAGCAGAGCTCTTAATATTAATATTTAATATACGCTCATCGCATATTTCTATTTCCCATTCAAATAACACAGGAAAAAAAATGTTTAAACTTTGAAATTTTATACCTCGGCTTGAAGTCAATGTACCAAAATGAACGATACATATTCTTGTGGGGAATCGAATGCTCTACAAAAAAGGTCTCATATGATTTTTCGACAAATTCACTCCTTCAAAAGTTATTCACGGTCATATGGGGTATTCCATGTGTAGCGAGACTGGTTTTGGCCGCGGGTCGCAAAATTTTTCGTCCGTTAATATATCGTTTTTTTATATCGTATAATAATATTTCCATGTAGTTATGAACCCCAATTAAGACTTAGTTCCTGTTAAGTACTAATCGAAAAATAAAAAAAAATAAAAAAATTTACATACCTTTAATTGTGGCAAGGCAAGCTGAAAAATTTACCGTACGTTTCTTCCATGTTGAACAATGTTTAGTAAAATTTTTGATAAAATTCGGTAGAACCTAAGGGCAAAAAAAAAATAAAAACGTTTTTTTCTTAGTTTTTTGGCTGTCAATTTTTTTTTTTACATATCGGATTAATATTCTATTTGCTTGATTGAAAGGAGAGCTTTTTTCCAGTTATAAAGCACAGGTCAGATATTAATTTTGCTGTATTGACACTTGAGACGTTAAATATTTTATTTTTTTCTTTTTCGATTAGAACTCAACAAAAATCCAGACTCAATTGGGGTCCATAACTACGTGGAAATGTTTTTATATGACATAAGAAGACGATATGTTGATGGACGAAAAATTTTGAGACCCTCGGCCAAAACCTGTCCCGCTACGCGTGGAATACCCCATATATGTATATTTGAACTGTGAATATGTTAATGCAATTTAAACTTTTTTTTCAAGAAATATGTTACGACATTTAGTTATTAATTCTAACATTTTGCCGGAAACTAAACAAAAAACTGAATTTTACATTAAATTTAACTTTAACCTTGAATAACTTTCGAAGGAGTGAGTTTATCGATAAATCATAAGAGACCTTCGTTTGCAGAGCGTTAAATTCCCTCCAACGATATGTATCGTTCATTTTGGTACATTAACTTGACGAGATATAAAATTTCAAAGTTTGAACATTTTTTTTCTGTTTTATTTAAATGGGAAATAGAAGTATGCGATGAGCACATCCTAAATATTAATATTAAGAGCTCTGCTTTTAACAGGCATCTTTTTTTCACCTCCCCAAAAGTATTCAATAGGGGATTTCGAAAAAAAAAATAGTCGCTCTTTTGAATCAGCCTAATATATATCCATATATATATATACATATGATGTAGTGGGTGGTCGCGCCGGCGCGTTCAGAACCGCGCCCTATCGCGGGGTTTCCTTCGTAGGATTCGCGAGACTACCGACAGTCGCGTTTTAACTCGCGTCCCGCGCCAGCAATGAGACCACGTGACGAGCTGGCAAATTTCCACCATCGTTGATCGAGCGTCACTTTAAAATTCAACTTACCGAGACCTTTGGAAACGATATCGCAAAAAAATAAAATCAACATTTCCCCTTAGGTGACGAAAAAAGGGGCAAAATTCATTTTTCACCCCTTAACAAAGAGAGAGAGAGAGAAGGAGGCATTATCCTTGTGATAATTTGATCGTGAATCCTGAAGGATTCATCGTCCTCGACGAAAGGGATCAAAGACTTATACATAAAATAAGCAAATTAAACCGCTTGGGGAATTGTTAATTGAATAATTGAAACATCTCGAGGATGAAGGATAATTGTAGGGACTTATAACGGATAATTGAAGTTATGGGAGAATTATGTAAAACACACGTAAACAATGGATTCGCCGTTTTGATCGGGAAGTCTCGAATCGGTGATTAAATCTATAATAATCGTGAAGATGGCGCTTTTATGTTGAAATTCAAGTTCCGTTTGTCCTGCCTGGCAACCGGGATCCTTTTGATCCTTCGAAAGCGTTGATTGGATTTGGAGCAGGAAAAATTTGAGGGGGAGGAAGTTACAACGATAAGAAGGAATCTAGCAAATTTTCCAACGTCGATTTCACGACTTCCTCTCTCAGTCTTGCACGCTGCATTGTTCCACGTGTGTCGTTGGATCCGTCGCACATGGAGGTCCGGAGATTATGAGAAATCAAAGAATCAAGTCTGCGAAGCCCCAGGCTCAGTTTTCCAAGCGATGAAGATGGAGTCGCAAAATTCCATTTCCGCACAATCAGCGTAAGAATTAAAAAAAAATCGGCTGGAAGATCCAACGAATCAGGATGGCCTAAAAATCGCTCAACGTCCTAAAAAACGAGAAAGAGAAAAGACATATGTACTTACACTCTTCAACGAGAATGTTGAGTCAACGAAAAATTCCGGATCCATCGGGAAAGATGGATTATTCGTGCGATCTTGAAATCACGAGTTTGATCCACAATCGTGAAATTCCGAGATCGTACGGTCGATCGTTCGATCGAACGACAAAGCCTCGTCATCAATAGCCAAGAGAAAATAATTAAGGTAGAATATAAGAAACAAAATGCCAGAGATGTCCGAGAAAAAGGAGATCATCGTTAGCTTCGAAAAATTGGATCATCGCTGGAGGCATCAACGGTGAACGTGAATCGTGGGGAATATTGTGGTTAAATTGATAATTTCAAAGTGATTTACCGTTGATCAAAGTGCTTGTGCATCGACGCAAAGAAGAAAGAATAATAAATTATTTACATCTCTTTTGTGAACCAGAGGGAAATAAAGGGGGAACGAGGGATTCGGTCCAGATGAGAAAACGCGCGATAAGGGACCCAGGTGAGTGTCTTGGTGGAAGTTTCACGGCGATTTACAGTGGCACCAACAGTGGCGAACCGATTGACGATATCGGAAATTCCCCCTGGGACTCGTAAACTGAGAAGACGACTGTGACGACGGCGACGACACGTTACTCCTAAAAGAAAACAAAAAATGAGAAGATAAAAAAACAACACTGAGGGGAAATCAAAAAAATTCGCAAACTTTCCACGCTGTAAATATCTGTGCATAAACAAGAAAAATGTATACCCGATAAGTGAGTTTGAGATTCAGAGCAGAATCTAAGTTTAACATTATTAAAGAATCTCCGATCGCCATCGAGGAAACAATGATCAAGTTCCAACCCAACAGTTGACCCGGTTGCGTCAGAATCAAGTCAAAAGAAACAAGAGCGAGGGATCGGTGATGATAGCCCCAAGGGTGAAAATTCAGGAATCCCATTGTCCCAAAAACTGCGAGATCACGTTGTGAGGAGCCCAAAAATCGAAAACAAAGTCTGAAGAACAGAGTTCGGAGAACAAAGTTCGTGCATTAAGGAACTAATCTTTGGAACTTGGTTCTGAGGATTCCAGACAATCTTTTGGCCATCTTGAGATTGGCAGTATCACGAAAAATCAACAGCCTCCCGTCAAGCTCATGTTCTTCTCTGTCCAGTGCCACTTGGGGACTGGGCAGTTTGAAGGACTATCAGGGACGATAAATTCGAAGTAAAAGGGTAATGCGTGGTTTGGATCTTTTGCTTGGCCCGACTCAGTAATCCAATTTTCCCAAAAACGGGTGATCACGAAACTGCCGAACGTTTCGTGGTGGTTTTACGTTACAAAGAGCCCAGAAATCCAGGACAAGGAATAAGACCAGAGTTCAAAGTCTGGAGAACTTTTGAGGACTTCTGACGGCGGTCTTGAAGTCCCTAGTATCGTCAAAATCAAGTCTGCCTCGGACAGGGTCCAGTGAAGCTCGGGGTCTCCCCTGTTCCGTTACTTCTGGAGATTCCGGGGCGTTGGAAGGGAAAAACGGGGACAATAAGACTCAAGTAAAGGGGTAATGCGTGGTAGCAGCTCGGAGCTTTTGCTTGACGCGAGCAGCAGCCAGCAGAGTAACGGTCCACAGAGCAAGTACGAGAGCATACAGGAGCAAGAACAACGTCGTCGCAAACTGTTGGAGCTCGGGTTTGGCGCTTCGCGGCGCCGACCGCCACGGCGTACATGCCGTCAGCGGTTCAATTTTTACGCAACGTCGGCCCTTGCCCTTGTCGTTACATCGGGCGTCGCTGCCCTATTGTTTCTCGTACCTCTGTACGTTGATCCAGCGATAAGTACACTTGCCGCCGATTTTTCACCCGAACCCGTTGTTTGCACCACTATTCGGAGGGAGGACATTGCCGGTATCTTTAATTGCACGTGGAGCTCGTGTCGCGAGGGTTGCACCAGCGACGTTTATCGTTGTACTCATATTTACGTGAGTTACACACCGTCGAGCAACTTTACCAATTGGGAGAGAAAAAACGAGACGAGAATCAACAACGCCACGTCGATAATGACGACGACAACGACGACGACATCGACGACAACGATCGCTGGTTAGTATACGATGAAGTTTCCCTTTCAATCATTGGGTTACGTGAAAACGGCACATCAACAACTCTACCAATTATTGTTCTGACGTTGATGCATTCTTATCATCACGGAACCAAAATATCTCTACCAAATGACAACCCTGCCGTTTCATACGTTTCCTGAATAAAACCGTTTTGATGTCACTGCGCAAATAACAAGGCATGAAAAGTTCTTCATCTATACCTCTCTACCGGAAAAATCTACCGTTAAAATTTTCACTGAATAACAACTCTACCGAATGAAAGCACTTCGTTAATGATAGGCCCACAAAGTCGCATACTTACTCCATAACAAGTCTCCTGGAAAACGGCTCTATAAGGAATAACCCTACCGCATGACCTTCCATTATGTAACCTGCTTAGCCGTTTCTGGGAGACTAACTATCACCTAGGTATGTGATCTGGTAGCTTTATTATTTGTTAGAAATCACTTCTGATCGGCTTGTGATCCGATAGGGATGTTGAACCGTTTTTTTTGGGTTGTTATTTGGTAAAATAGTTCCGGTACAGTTTTTTGTGGTAGAGATGTATCTATGGTAGAGAAATAACCGGAAAGGCTGTAAATGTGCCCACCAAACTTAATCTCCACCAACTCACACCCCTACTAAATCGCATCCCCCCACGACACAAGTCTTGTTTATGGTGAAGAAATCATCGGTAGAGCTGTAAATGTGCCCTCGAAACTTTGCCATTCTCGATTGATTACTTCTGTCCTTTGTTTTTATTGTTCTTCTTCTGTTTTCGTTCAACGACAAAAGTATCGACAACCTCGCCCGATGACGTCGAGGCTGTCCTTATGGTGAACATCAAGGGTTGCGGCTATCCCCCGGTCGTCGATTGTGAAAATTTTACCCGCGAGCTCGGCTACGAGGGCGCTAAATTTCCGTGCCACTACAGTCGTGTCAACGGTAGCATTGTCATGGCGAATTACAATCGAGAGGCTCAGCTCGAGACGATAATGCACTTCTTGGCAGCACCATTTGTAGTTACACTGGCGACTGGCGTTGCACTCTGCGTTATGCACTGTGATTGCCGTTGCGCCCCACCCCCGAGTCACCATTCACGTGGCATGAGAAGACACAGGATGAATGATCTCAGGTAAAGCAATGAAATATCTTTGATCACACTTTTGGATCCTATTTTAACTTCAATTAGACGATAATGAAGCAACAAAGCGAGGTCTCTGCTGTAATTCGATCCGCTGGTGTATCGATTATCCCGCGCTTCTTTGGCGCGTTCAGTCCTTCCGCGGAAAACAGTCTCACTGGAAGCAAAAAGTTAAAAATGCAATCAATATAATGTATCAAATTTACCCTCTTTAAAAATAATGAATTGGATTCGCTTCGCCATTACCGGAATAATGGGACATGTATTACATCCCATTACTAGCCGTTACTAAAATGATGAATAAGGGAGGACAATCGATTGCCTATGAAACGATGATAATGGATCGAAGTCCATAATCCATTACCAAAATAATCGGTAGCAGAACTCAATAAAGGATTAAGCCGTTGAATGCATTAGTCCCAATTCTGGGTGGTGACTTGGCCATTTATGTGATTAATTACGGGAACGCGCTGGTTTCCTAAAACCATAATCGTTCAATGTCTTCTTTACCAGAAAACGCGTGAATTCGTTCGTCCTACCGATCAACCCTATTGCGGAGTCTTACATTTTTAATGCCTGTTCTATCGGAGACGGAATGACCGTTCCGGGGGCGAACTTTTCCCAGAGGGACTCCTACAGTTACGCAAATAGTATTACAATAATAGAAACCGGTTATTATCCGCCAATGTGAACCTTTATAAGGTCAAACGGTCTTGTCCAAGGGTTGTTAGGGTGGGAGTTTGAATATCGGTCGTATCGAATATACTCCCTCGAGTCGCGTGGCGACTTCCCCTCGGGAAAGAGAGAAATGGAGCTTTCAACGGGGGTTCCGAACCTCCATCGAAGCCGCTTGGAAGAGAACCAACCCCGCGTGCCAAACAACCAACTATTTCGTCTTATGACCGCAATTTCGTAATCTCGACTCATTAGCGTTGCTACGAGGGTTGGAGGGTTGGGGGTTGGACTTGAGCAACCCGCGCACGGGTAATTGGCGATGCAGGTACTGACGGCACCAAACTTTTCGTTGGATCAAGAGAATCCCATCGCTTTTTCCTATACAAACGTCGCATATCCCGTTGGGGGTGGTTTTCTTTCGGGGGGTGGTCTCGTTAAAATGCACCGTCAAAGGTGAACGTAAACGCGTTGGGGTGGAACGGAAGACATGGAAAAATAAACGATCAAGCTTCATGAGAATTTAACGAGCTACCGTTTAGTAATCGTAACATTTTTCGTCATTACTTAACCCTCGTTTTGGCAAATGACGTTTTCTCATTTTTTTTTTTTTTTTGAGGGGGAGGCTGGATGCACGTACACGTTTTATGGAACAGCTGCTCGAACAAAGAGCACCAAAGTTACGAGCTTTTTCAAGTTGCTTGTTCAGCGAAATTGCACCATCAAGTGGAGGATGGGAATGTTGGGAAGAAGTTGGGACAGAGTTGAATTATCGATCCTGTGAATTTTAACCGGGAAAATGGAGGAATGGTAAACAATAGCGTAATGTATCGAGATCATTTCTTTCCTCGATGGAGTTTTTTCAGGTAGAGGGACTGCTTATTTTGGTTAGAATTATTAAAGTTAGGTTTTTTGCTGAAACAATTTTATCATTTTTTGAATTTAGTTTTTGGATCGAAAATGTTTGGTTAGATCTTAAAAGTGCAGTTTAGTTAGAGGGATGGAATTTTGGAATCGTGAAACTGTTACAGAGGAAAAGCTACTGTAAGGGATGAAAAGATTGTCTAAGTTTGAGAATTTTTTTTCAAATTATTGAAAAATCAGGTTATGGTTAGTTTATCAATTATTAAGAAAAATTTTCTTTCTTACGATCGATAACTCGACTCCTATCGAATTTTTCAAAATATTAATAACTTTTGCCAAAACATTGATAACTTTTTTATTTCATTGAACAATATTTTGGGGACTCACGCGATCAAGAATTGCTAGTTTATTAAATTGAAATTCGAACGTCACGAATTGAAATTTCTTGCAATTTTAAGGCTTTTTTATACGAGCAGATTTAAAAAATATTAATTATCTAATTTTTTGAAATCATCTACGGAAGTTATAAATATTTAAAGAAAACGAAAATTGAAAATCGGTTCATAAGTTTTCAAACATATTCAAAGTTTTCGTTGCTCTCATCAAAGTGCAAATATTTAAAATTTCAACTAAAAATTTAACTGTATTTTTTTGAAAATATATGGGTCATTCCATGTCAATTCAACGACGTTTTGTCGGTGACCTCCTTAGATTTTATTCAAAGAACCGAAACACACGAGGCCCGAGATCATTTTTCGATTGCCCGCTACTCAGGGATTGTATAATAAAACCTTGCCTTTCAGCCAAATTCTTTCAGGACATGGTCCAAAAGTCCTGCGAACCCAGACCCATTGACCAAGTTCGACAACTGCCATGCAAAATACCAGTAATCAGTCTAGTTTCTGAATAGAAGTTCCCCCCACCTTCAGGCTTAAGGTTTACGGTTGTAGAAATTGACCCCTTAAGGTCATAACTTTTGCACTAGGTTCATTCGTTTTGTCTCGTCGAGACGGATCTAACGAGCCATCGTTCATCTCGGGACTCTCACGGGAAGTGCCAGTGTGACAGTGTGGCGGGTGTGGCGGGCATTTCCCATACGACCTTAGCTTATGTTTATACATAATACTTACATAGCCTTTAGTGACTATACTAATAGCAATGCATTACTACCTATATAGCTAGTTTTATATCCTATTTATACCTCTTTAAGATAATTAAACTTATAGAAAGAGTTATATATAAAATACCACAGCCACAGGAAATCCTATTAAGTTATAGGAACCTCAGATCAGTATTAGCCTGCCGAACGCGCCACCGCAGCCACTCGCACTCCCGAGGAGTCTCAGAATAAGTAGAGGACATTAAATTCGTCCCGTCGAGACAATTCCATTTTTTCTGCCAATATTTCCTTGATATCGAAGGATCAAAAGATCCTCGGCAGGAACTTGACCCGACTGATGACCATGGGGAAGGCAAGACACCGCCCGCCTAGGAATAAGCCAAGTATTTGCTTGAAGCCAAAAAACATTTTTAGTTTAGTAGTTATGAGGTGTAAATAAATAAAAATCCAAAAATATTTATATCATGCATTTTAATAATATTTTTATATTGAACACATTGCTAGTAGTCATTGCGACATCAACAACAACCAATCACTCAGTAATCTGGCATTTTCGGCGATGGAATACCATCTTGGTGGAGATGAATCATATCCCCCTACGTGGTAGAGCATTTCCCGTAGATTCTGCAGCGAAGGACACTCGAGGGTCTCCAGATTGACACAAAGCAATAAATCGTTTCATGCACTTGATATCCAATGAAGCTTGAATCCTGTCTGAATGAAAAGTCTCTTTTGCATGATAAAGCTGTCTAATGACGACTGGTTTTACAGTGGCGATTTCATAATAATTTCAGAGAGCTCCTGCAGGTCATCGGCGTAATGCGACTCATCGCTAGTAGTTATCCAGTTCACCAGATCAAAATCTTGAACCGACAATTCTTGCGCAAGTCTCTGAATAAAATCATTTGATGATGTTTCTCCCGGCTCAGTAAATGATAGATTTTCATGTACATATGAATTCCATGGGCTAGGTATTTGTTCCAAGGTGAACGCGCCATCAGTCACGTCTTGCTTAATGTTCTGCTGAATAAGGAGAGACCTTTGTTCATTATCATTATCGTGCGATTGCGGATAAGTGTCTTGCGACGTCTTCTCATCGATCACGAGTTTCGTGTCAGGTGTAGATGATCTTGAAGTCTCTGAATCAAGATCGATCACTTCGACTGGTGGCAACGCATGGACTACTTTCTGCTTAGTAGACTTGACGACTTGTACCGATGTTTTTTGTGATACACAGATCACGGATTCTCTCTGTAGATTCTCTCTGTGGATTTTCTTAAGCGATGGTGGCTGCTGCGTCTTGAGTGTTTCCATTTGATTCGAGAGTTCTAATACTGGCAATGGCACTTCGTCACTTGATGCGTACGGTCTCGAGTAAGGTGATGTCCTTGTCCTCTTAGCAGATTTCCCCTCTTCCGTCCTTCCTCGCTTATTACTCGGCCGTTTCGTCTTTGCGTTCGACTCCATGTTCATCACCTTTACGTGAGATTTTTTAGTCTTCTCCGCTATTTCATTTATCAGGTCCCATATGTTTGCGAATCCCGGGACTAAACCTTCAGTTTTGTCTTTCATTTTGTAGAGTTCAACAGACCGCAGATAATTTACGAAAGTCGCCATCAATTTAGTATTGTTCCGGACCCAACGAGCACTGCACACCAATACTGAGGGATCCATGTTAACCATGAATTCAGGTCGAAATACACCAACTTTGAAAGTAGCAAATATTTGTTGAAAATCCATACTCGAAAATGAGACTCTTATAGTAGCTTGATTTATAAAGAATGTGATCATGATTGCATAGCAGGCCTTATAAACTAACGATTGTCCCCACTCCGACGAGAGCTTTAAATAATACTATTAATATTTTGATAATATTAATATGTTAATAACAATAGTTGTTTTCCTAAATATGAATGTAAAAATGAACAAACCGGATTTTAATAGCTTTTCGGGTTTTCCCTCAAAAATCAGATGAAGCTTGCATAACCGGTTTACCACCAGAACCAGACATCGCTTACATTTGGTAGCTTTTTATTAACGCTATATGTTGGTGCCTAAGTGAACGAAGTCGGTAAGTATGAGATCTACTTTATTGACAATTTGCTAGCGCGTAGGTAATACAACAAACGTTTAGTATGAGATCTACTACACCCAGCCAGAGATTTTTTACGTACAAAGTATATTTTATTGTTTTAAAACGACTACAAACTTATCGCAAAAACTGATCAGCCAGCCCTAGCACTATTTTCTATTTTTCGTATTAAAAAAAATCTGACAAATTTGGATTCTGGTGGACTTGCGAATATCAGAAGAGACTTCTTTAAGCCGTCACAAATCTAAAGAACCGAAACACACGAGGCTCGAGATCATTTTTCGATTGCCCGCTGCTCAGGGATTGTATGCTAAAATCTTGCCTTTCAGCCAAATTCTTTCAAGACGTGGTCCAAAAGTCCTACGAACCCGGACCGATTGACCAAGTTCGACAATTGCTATGCAAAATACCAGTAATCAGTCTAGTTTCTGAATAGAAGTTCCCCCCACCTTCAGGCTTAAGGTTTACGGTTGTAGAAATTGACCCCTTAAGGTCATAACTTTTGCACTAGGTTCATTCGTTTCGTCTCGTCGAGACGGATCTAACGAGCCATCGTTCATCTCGGGACTCTCACGAGAAGTGCCAGTGTGACAGTGTGGCGGGCATTTCCCATACGACCTCAGCTTATGTTTATACATAATACTTACATAGCCTTTAGTGACTATACTAATAGCAATACATTACTACCTATATAGCTAGCTTTATATCCTATTTATACCTCTTTAAGATAATTAAACTTATAGAAAGAGTTATATATAAAATACCACAGCCACAGGAAATCCTATTAAGTTATAGGAACCTTAGATCAGTATTAGCCTGCCAAACGCGCCACCGCAGCCACTCGCACTCCCGAGGAGTCTCAGAATAAGTAGAGGACATTAAATTCGTCCTACCATAATTGAAATAAATTTAGGGTTGTAGAAATTCACCCCCCAAAATTATAGCTTCCAGGAATGGTTCATTCGTTTTGAATTGACATACAATTGACTGGATCTAATTTCCTCTTAATGCCTCCCCACTTGATGCTAAAAAAAATCGTACTTAACTATTAATAAAACGCAAAACGTAAAACATCAATTATATTTAAAAAAATAGCGAACAAACTTCAGCAAAAATGTTTTTACCGGAAATTCATGAAAATTTTGATTTTTTGAGAAAACTATTGGTAGATTCGTGTTCAGAGGGAGAATATTCATCGATATAACATTTGAAAAAAAAAAAACTAAATAATTCGCTTATTTTATTTTATTTTAAATTTTATTTTTAATATGCCAAAGTATTTATTGGAAAAACAGAAAATTTACAGAAAAAAAATTACCAAAACGTGTTTGTTTTTCGACAAGAAATCGAAAATAAAAAATTTTCCGAGATCGATTCTTTCTCGATGAGAATACAAAAGTGCCGTGAGATTATACCTTCGTGACAATCGTATATTTCCACGAGCGAACACGGAAGCAGAGAGTTTTCAGTGAAGCGCGCGCGCGCGAGAGAGAGAGAGAGAGAGAGAGAGAGAGAGGGGGGCAGGGAGAGAGAGAGGAGGAAGGAAGGGAGTACGACCGCAGGATAATTCAGGCAGAGGGAAAAATTCCATTTTTAATGCACTATTGTGCGATTCATCTCCTGAGAATAAATTCGAGAAAGATGAGAGTGGATTTTACAGATCTACCATTTATTCTTCTACCAGAAATACATCTCTACCACAATAAAACACTAGCGTAATATCATTATCAAATAAAAAGCCTACCGGAATAAATCTCTAAAAAAATCAGTCGGTAACTTACCGACACTGGAGTCCGCCCCGATGAAAAAACACAGTAGCCCTGCGGTCGGTAAGTAAGGGATCGCAGTATATACTCGGATACTTGTAATCTGGTAGTTTTGCGGTAGAGATAATAATTAAGGGGTTTATTATTTGGTGGAGATTTATTCTGGTAGAGAAATAAGTAGTAGAGCTGTAAATGTGCCGTTGTTTCTAACATTTTTTTTTAAACCTTTTTCTCCGTCTTATCGATAAATAACTTTTTTTCATGCTCGATGAGATTCGTATGGGGTGAATTTTATTTCTCGTGTCCACACGCGGCAACAAACAGGATGTCCATTGGAGAAAAAAAGAGAATGGAAAAAAAGGAGATTTTCCTTTTATGACTTGACCATAGCCGCCTCTTAAGGGGAGGATTCAAAAGTCTCGCAGGACCCGTAGGAACGATAAATCCTCTCGCTGTAGAAAGAGATATGAAGAGTGAGAGAGAGAGAGAATTTGCGGACCAGAGCAAAAGGGTGCGTGATATGCGTGGCTCTATCTGCCGTTCGGATTTATCGTCCTTCTCGTACTTCCGACAGATAAGAGGAAATTAATTTCATGCTGGATTCCAATTTTACAATGGACCGAAAAAATCCGTGTCCGCGGATGATGATTAATGAATTTTCAAAGGAAACTAAAATTGGTCAAATAAGAAAAAACTTTTCCGACAAAAGTAAGAGTCCGTAAAATAAAAAAGTTGACCTTGATATAACCTTGAAAACGTGCGTACAATAAAAAAAATAAAATGGCTATTTGATTCTTGATTAAAATTGACTCGATACGTGTCTCGGGGTTTTTTCGATTCACCCCGTAAATATCGAGTTATATCGGTATGTTTCAGGTCAAACGGGACACCCGGTAGACACGATATTGAATGGATATTTGGACTGGAAAATAAAGTACAAAAAAAGGACCCAGGGTTGCGAATTTTTTTATGAAAAAGTAATGCATTATATATTCTAACTTGCTAAGAGGTCATTTCTTTCAATGTACTTTAAAAGAAAAATATCGAAAATGAAGAAAAATATTTTTAAATGTGTTTTCAGCTGTTTCAAACTAAAAAAATTGTTTTGCTTTCAGCGGGGCCCCTTCGATTTTTTTCGAAAAAAATTATAAAATTCTACGTAAAAAAACAATTTTTTTGTGAGATTTTACTGAAGATGGGATTCAAATAAGTTCTTATTTTAAAAAAATGTTTCGATGTTTTTTTCCTAATTTTGACCTTTTTTCCTCCTATGACCACAATAGTTGATTTCAATTATATTAAAATAAATAATTTAACTTCTCTCACATATTTTCTTTGTAAATTATAATAATTAACATTAAGAATTATAATTTGCATGTAAAAAAATTGAATTAAGTGCAAAACGTACTTGAATTGTAATTCTTAATGTTAATTATTATTGTAAAATCTGAAAAATTTTGTTTCGATATATAGAATTTTATAATTTTTTATTTTAAATCGCAGGGGTCCCATTGAAAGGAATTCCAATGTTTTAGCTTAAAGCAGTTAAAAAAACATTTAAAAAAACGTTTTCTTATTTTTCGATCTTTTGCTGAAAAAGTACATTGAAAAAAAATGACCTCTTAACAAATTAGTATATCTTGGTTATTGTAGAAGTTATGATTATTTTAAGAATATTTTTTGAAGAACCAATAACTTCGGTATGGTTCAAGATAGAGAGCTAAAAATTTACATGGATACTTCTTTTTGCATGCATTATAACATATTAACAAATTTTAAAAATCGAAGGAGTCGCCGACAAAAAGTCATTAGATTGATACATATGAGACATTCCGGCTATAACCGAGCGGCCATGACCTCGACATTTTTTTTTCGTGTCACCGATTTTTTTCAGTTACTTTTCGACAAAAAAAAACATACGTATTTCTCAAAAAAAATCATTTTTCATCCTCTTCCGTTTTAACACCTTTCAAAGTACAATTTTGGTTTTTTCGATAAGGCTGTATCCTCCGATTTTTTTCAAATGAATTGACAAATAAGTACATTTAAAACCGCATCTTTTGATCGCTATCTCATCATGGAGAAATCATTTTTCGATTTTTGCTATTTGTATGAAACTTTGAAAAATGCGTTTTTATTCGTAAAAAAGGAGTAAGTACACAGGTAACATTGTGGATGCTATTATTTATTAATACAGTTACAATATTTATGTGTACATAAATATTTACAATATTTATGTGTACATAAATATTGTACACATTTTGGTATACATTGAAAACACATTTTTCAAAGTTTCATACACACAGAAAAAATCGAAAAATGATTTCTTCATGATGGGATAACGATCAAAAGATGCGGTTTCGAATGTACTTTTTTGTCAATTTATTTGAGAAAAATCGGAGGATACACTCTTGCCGAAAAAATCCAAAATTGTACTTTGAAAGGTGTTTAAACGGAAGAGGATGAAAGATAATTTTTTTTGAGAAATACGTATGTTTTTTTTGTCGAAAAGTAACTGACCCGTAGTAAAAAAGTCCATTGAATCGCCAATGGCAACCAATGGTCCTCATACGACTCCATTGGACAATGAATGGGGACCCATTGAGATTTCCGCATTTGTCAATGGCGTACAGGGCTGACCATTGATCAGTGAATGGGTATCCATTGAACATCAAATGCGGATGAATCGAATGATCATCATTACTCAATGATGCTCATTGGAAAGCCAATGCGGATGAATCGACTGATCATCATTACTCAATGATGCTCATTGGAAAGCCAATGCGGATGTATCGAGCGATCAGCATTGCCCAATGGTGTCCATGGGAAGGTAAATGCGGATGAACTGAAAGATCAGCATTTCCCACAGATGTTCATTGGAACCCAAATGCGGCTAACGATGAAATGATCAGCATTTACCAAGGATACCCATTGAATAATAAGTAACTACGAATTATACAATGATCAACATTTATCAATAATGTCACTTCATTGACGACTGATCGAATGATGAGCAGCATTCGTTAACGATGTTGCAATCCATATTCGAGGTTCAATGCAGAACAATTGAACCCATCGATCGATGAGAATTTTTCCGAATGCGATATTTCTCAAACGGCGGTGAATTAATAAAATTAAGTAAAAGTAGATGTCGCTGATTCTCATATATGAACCAAATATTTTCTTCAATTGTAATAAATGCTGATGATTATATCGATGGTCAATTAGTTTAAAATATAATATAATAGTTTAAAATAAAATATAATATAATATATTTAAAAAAAATATATTATATACTGCTCATCAAGTGCGCGTACGTTTGGGATAAATGATTTTTAAAACCGTTTATTTTTAACATATACACATAATTTTATCAGTCCCTCTCAACTCGATTTGTGAGAGGAGAAACGTATATACTTTCATTATCAATCGTCATCTGAATACACTTACAATCTATTTTCTCAATTCTGAGCTTCAATAATTTCTATTAAATGTAATATATATATATATATATATATATATATATATATACATATATATACATATATATATGATTGCTATATGATTGCTATATATGATATATGATATAATTATTGGTCGTTATGCTAATATTAGCATTATGATTAACCTTACTTACTGATAACTTACTTGATTATTTAATGCGCAATTCCATGTATATATAGCAATCATATGAAAGAATCTCCATTGATGATCCCATTTATTCCCCATTGCCCACAAAAACCAATAGAGGTGAATATGGCGAATTCACTAGGGAGATTGTCTCCATTGAATCCCCATGGGATAATCCCCATTCCGTTTCAAATGGGGAATTTAATGGCGAAAATGTCCTTAGAAAATTCGGCATTCATATCCATTGGTTTTGTGGGCAATGGGGAATGAGTGGCGAACAGCAATGGAGATTCTTTCGTATAGTAAAAACTCCATTCATCGCCATTGAAAAATCCCCATTCATTCCCCATTGCCAAAATAACCAATGGGAATGAATGCCGAATTGCCTAAGGGGATTGTCTCCATTGAATCCCCATTAGATAATCCCCATTCCGTTTCAAATGGGGAATTCAATGGCGAAAATCCCCTTAGGCAATTCGGCATTCATCTCCATTGGTTATTTTGGCAATGGGAAATGAATGGGGATTTTTCAATGGCGACGAATGGAGTTTTTTACAACGGGGAAAAAAAATCGGCGACATGAAAAAAAAAATGTCGCGGTAATCGCCGCTCGGTTATAGCTGGAATGCCTCATATACTTTGTAAAATTGACACACATATACTTTGTAAAGATGCAAAAAAAAAAAATTCTTTTCCAATTTTTACAGTGACTTTCTTCTTCTAAGTAAACGGAAAAGAATAGTTGAAAGAATCTCGCGAAAGGTGTCTAAAAATCCTTAAAAAAAAACTCACACCTCCAGCTTCAGGACTTTCATTTCACTCTCCTTCGCGTTCACCTCTCGAGGATTTTATTTCCAAACGAGTATCGTCGTAAAAGTTTTCCTCGCGAGAAACGATGCATCAAATTGAACCCGTTCTCTCCTTTCGTCGGTGAAAACTTTATCGCCCTAATTTACGATTACTCAATCGTTGGGAAGAGTTACAAAAGTTCCACATTTTGAGCGATTGAAATTATCGCCTCGTTCATGAATTTCCAGTAAAATTGAAAAACCCTCGAATTTCGAGTATTTTGTCCTTTGCTTGTTTTTTTTTTTTTTTTTTACCTCGATGAAACTCGATACCAATCCGGAAAACTTTGCCCGGAAATACACGACTAGGGAATCACTTGTTCCTTTTTTTTTTTTTTGGTGTTCATCCACGAGAGAGAAATAATAATCCTGGCGGGGCCGTTATTCTTTTTTAACGGGACAGGACTGTGACCATTTCACTCGTTTTTCTATCTACGAGTGGAAACATTTGAGATAAAGCAAAAAAAGGACACCTGTGGATAGAACAGAGGCGAGAGAATGATATTTTCTCGGCTCTGACACTCGGGACTTCCGGTTCTCTTTCTGCCCTTTTTTGTCCTTCGTTTCAACCCTTGCGACGAATCATTTTTGACGGCCATTAAATTGACCCCTATCAATGATTATCGACTTTGGATCGGATTGACAACGATTGTGGAACCCGGAAAATCCAGAGTCAGGCGGAAAATCGCCGTAAAGCTTGCCCTTGACCTGACCTTGTGCATGGCACTTCCGGTACCGTTAATAAACCGGAAATATCGCAACGAAACTCGAACAGACGTCGTTCGTTTGCTCGGCACATCCTCGTCGTTCGTATCACTTATTATATTTCATCCTCTTGTCTTTCTTATTCCGGAAACGTTTCTCTTCTCGACAGACAGAGAAAAAAAAGTAAACCTTATAAAACGCTCTGGAGTAGCAATGGCGGCTCTTTTTTTGTTGTGATAAGGAAGAAAAAGTCCTGGAGAACGTGGTTAACGACCAAAAAGGATTATCCTTGTGCTGCTCAACCACGTTCGCACTGTGATGATGAACGTGGCTTATTATTATTATTTTTTTTTTTTTGGAATAAGAACTTAGGTGATTAGACACTATTTTTTGAAAAAACTGCATTTCCAAATTTAAGGATTCCCCATCTCATTTCGTCGCTCGAAAACTCTTATTTTTGTGAGCATTTTTGGGAGTAGCAGCAAATTTCCAATTTGAGAGATTTTTTACTTTACTTCGTGAAAGATGTTGGTTTTGTAATGGAGGTTTGTAATGCTACAATTTTCAATTTTTCGAATGAAAAATCTGCCCAAAAAGTCGAGTCTCCATTTTAATTAACATTTTTGAGGGATTGTGTTGCCGTTTTGAAAAATTGATTTTTTTGACATTTTTCGATAATATCCAAAAATATTTTGTTAAATTTTTCTGAAGATCCAAATAGTCCAACTAGATTTTTTTAGGCCTTTTACTCAACTACCTTTTACGCTTTTCTCAAAACCACTTTTTTTTAATGATCAAATGTAATCTAAATATACGTTACGTCTATAATTCGCGTTAAAATTAGAAATAAGTCAAAATTTCAATTTTTACAATTTTTCGTTGTTGCAAAAAACAGTGAAAAAATCCACTTCTTCAAGAATCAACCAATTTTTTTAATCATTTAATTTAATCTAAATATTCCTTAAATCTATTATTCGCGTTGTAATTAAAACTGAGTCAAAATTTAAATTTTTACTATTTTTTTGTTGCACAAAGCAGTGAAAAATTCCTCTTGTTTAAAAATTAACAAATTTTTTTCATGATTAAATTTAATCTAAATATTCCTTAAATCTTTGATTCGCGTTGTAATTAAAACTGAGTCAAAATTTGAATTTTTACTATTTTTTTGTTGTTGCAACAAACAGTGAAAAAAATACCACTTCTTCAAAAATCAACAAATTTTTTTCATGATTAAATTTAATCTAAATATTCCTTAAATCTATGATTCCCGTTGTAATTAAAACTGAGTCAAAATTTGGATATTTACTATTTTTTGTTGTTACAAAAAACAGTGAAAAAATACCACTTCTTTTGAAAAACCTTCGCCATTTTCTTATTTACGCATAAACATTGTACCGAATCTAAAACTCTTTATTTTTTTTTTTGGTTTTCGATGACCCTCTCAAAAAAGTCGAACACAAAAGGCCTAATTTTTGAGAAGTTAGGTTTGCCCGCCATTTTTGTGTATAAAAAGCGCCCAAAATAAATATCAAAAAAATTATATATGTACTTTGAGAGTATCTTTATGAAGTCCCAAAAGAATAACACCAATATTTATAGTAGGAGGGTCTAAAAAAAATTCCCAAAATTAGCGTCATTTTTCGAGGGTCCGATAATCCTTCTATAAAAAGGCCTTCTTTTATAAGTCGTCAGATTCCACAGAGGAAACCTCTCAACTTGGTCTATTTCCCACAATTCAGCCTCACGATGCGCTAGGATTAAGGGGGATGGAGCCTCCACGAGGTTTCATCCCCCAAAAGACCTTCCATCGAGTCTCTCGCGCGCCCCATCTTTCTTCCACGCTGCTCTTATTTCTCCCGGAGCACGTTGACACTTTACTGTATCTTTCTGCCGAAATAATGGGACTTGCTGCCAGGAATTTTAGCCTACTATGAAGAGAGAGAGAGAGAGAGAGAGAGAGAGAGAGAGAGAGAGAGAGAGAGAGAGAGAGAGAGAGAGAGAGAGAGAGAGAGAGAGAGAGACGGAGGATAATTGGTGAGAGGATCGTGCTGTGTGTAATGTAGGACAAAGGAATACAGTTGGGTCATTCCATGTAAAATCGACCAAGAGTTGGAATCGACCCCTTTCAATTTCCATGAAATTTGGTCAGAAGTTTTCGTTTTTAATAAAACAAAGTTCCACCTAAGAATTTTTTTTTTCGAAAGTTATGCAAGATTCGAAATTTCACATTTTTTTAAAAATCTTTCAAGTTTATTTTTTTGAATATCTCGAAAAGTATTATTGTTACGAAAAAATCAATCTGGGTTCGTCTTGAAGAGTATATTTGTGGCTACGAAAAAAAAAATATATTCCGAATTTTTTTTTTGAAGAATGATAAATTTGGAGTTTGTAAGTTTTTAAAATCGTGAAAATCCACTTTCAACTTTAAATTTTTAGTTCAATTTTTTCTATATAATACCTTGTACTGATCTTAAAAGATCCTGAAATTTTCAGAAAGGGTTTTTTTGTTTTTTCAAAAATATGAATTTTTGAATTTTTAAAAATCGTCTAAATCCACGATCAACATTTAATTTCTTGTTAATTTTTTTTTATAATACTCCGTACTGTTCTTAAAAGGTCCTGATATTTCAGGATGGCGTTTTTTGTTTCCAAAATATAAATTCTTGAATTTTGGTAAAAAAAAATTGTTTTTTACGAAAGTACTGTTTCTTTGACTTTTTTTACTGTTCAAATACTGCTCAACTACAAAACTGCATGATTGTGCAACTTTACTTAAATGAGAGGTAGAAAAAAAAAAATTTTGCCAAAATTCAAAAACTTTTATTTTTGAAAAAAAAAACACCACCCCGAAAATTTCAGGATCTTTTAAGGTCAAAAGAAGGTATTATATAACAAAAATTGAACAAAAAATTCAATGTTGACCGTGGATTTACACGATTTTCAAAAATTCGAAAATTCATACTTTTGAAAAAAAAACACCTTTCTGAAAATTTCAGGATCTTTGAATATCAGTACAAGGTATTCTATAAAAAAAATTGAACAAAAATGTTGAAAGTAGATTTTCACGATTTGTAAAAATTCAAAATTCTCCAAATTCATCATTTTTCAAAATTTTTTTTCGGAATATTTTTTTTTTTCGTAGCCACAAGTATATTCTTCAAGCCGAATCCAGAACGATTTTTTCGTAACTATAATAGTTTATGGAGATATTTAAAAAATAAACTTGAAAGATTTGAAAAATAGTGAAATTTTGAATCTTGCATAACTTGCGAAAAAAAAATTTTAAATTTTTTTCCTTTGGTAGAATTTCGTTTTATTAAAAACGAACACTTCTGACCAAATTTCATCGAAATTGAAAGGGGTCGATTCCAACTCTTGGTCGATTTGACATGGAATGACCCAGTTGGAAGGGCGGTGAGAAAGGGTTTGCCAGAGGGTTGCGTCAAGGGAATTGAGGAAACTACGATGCCAGACTGAGAATACCGAAGAAGCTCTTTTTCTCTACCTCTAACTCTGTCACTCTGACTCTGTCACTCTTATACATCAAGACCTGGATTAAGCGAGTCGCGTTGCGGGCTTCTATTTATTTCCTCCACCCTCCGAATACACGTGTTTTTTCACCCTCTGTTCTTTATCACTTGCATCGAGTTTTACCTACGAGTACGTGACCAACTTCCGACATTTTTCCTATTGCAAACTGACGTTATCGACTTGTCCCCCCCCCCTCCTCTCTTTCAATGTTTCACGCTGTCATTGGATCAGCGAATTAGCGCATTCTTCATTCTGCACTGCAGAATTTATGCTCGTGGGTTTCCCCCAACTCTTGGCGATTCATTCAGGTTTCATTTGCGATGACTTTTGAGAATTTGACTATTTTGCTTCCTCATAGAGGAAGCTTTTTTTTCGTGAAAAATTTTTTTTTTGCGATTTTTATGCCAATATGTTCAAAATGTCCTAAAACATCGAAAAATCATATTAAGAAAAAATGTCCGCATGTGTGTGTGTGTGTGTGCGTGCGTGTGTGTGTGTGTGTGTGTGTGTGTGTGTGTGTGTGTGTGTGTGTGTGTGTGTGTGTGTGTGTGTGGGTGTGTGTGTGTGTGTGTATCTTGAGTTTTAGATGTAAATAATTATTAACTCGAAAACGCTTCGAGATATCGAGCTAAAATTTGGCACACTTGTCGAGCTCTTTATTATGAAAAAAAAATTATTTTAATTATAACGGGTGTTGCGATTTTATCGACTTTTTTCGTTTTCGCAAGAATGGCGTAAACGCTCTAACCTCTGCAATTTTCAAGATATTGCACTTAAACTTTGTACAGAATTAGTACAGCTATTAAGGTTGTTTGGTATTGAATTTGGATCGATTTTTCGATGGATTTAAATTTCATAAGATTAAAATCCATCGAGGGATTTAAATTTTATGAAATTTTGAATTTTTTTGAAAAATAGCCTAAACGCTCTGACTTGTGCAATTTTTAAGATATTGTACTGAAACTTTGCACAGAGCTAATGTAGCTATCGAGGTTGTTCGCTATTAAATTTGGCAAAAGTCCATCAAGGGATTAAAATTTTATGAAATTTTTAATTTTTTGAAAAATAGCCTAAACGCTCTGACTTGTGCAATTTTTAAGATATTGTGCTGAAACTTTGCACAGAGCTAATATAGCTATCGGGGATGTTCGTTATTGAATTTGGCGAAAATTGATCGAATGCTTAAATTTTTATCAAATTTTTAATTTTTATAAAAAAAACGTAAACGCTATGACTTTTGAATTTTTTTAGATACTGCAATGAAATTTTGTGAAGAGCCAGTTTAGCTATCAATGTTATTCGCTATCAAATTTGGCGAAAATCGATCGAATTTGCACATTGATTACACAGCCACACAAAAAGAAAAAAAAGATTCGGCCTGGGGGTCTGACTATGGACACTGTATGTTTTTGAAGTCACTGAATCCGAATACGAGGTTGGTTTAACCCCAGCACGTCAGGGTTTAGCTATAACCTCAAAAACACTCAAAAATTAAGTTGTTTTTTTAATATCTCGAAAACTATTATGGTTACGAAAAAATCGTTCTGGGTTCGTCTTGATAAGTATACTTGTGGCTACTAAAAAAAAAACATATTCCGAATTTTTTTTTTGAAAAATGACAAATGTGGATAATTTTGATTTTTTATAAATATGTTTTTTTATATATTACCTTGTACTGATCTTAGAAGATCCTGAAGTTTTCAGAAAGGTGTTTTTTGTTTTTTCAAAACCATCAATTTTTTAATTTAAAAAAATCGTGTAACTCCGGGATCAACATTAAATTTTAGCTTAAATTTTTATTGTATGATACCTTGGACTGATCTTCAAAGATCCTGAAATGTTCAGGATGGTGTTTTTTTGTTTAAAAAAATTAAAAGATCCTGAAGATTCCAGGGTCATTAAAGATCACTCCAAGGTGTTATATAAAAAAAATTTAACAAAAAATTTAATGTTGATCGTGGATTTACACGATTTTTAAAAATTTTAAAATTCATATTTTTAAAAGGACCAAAACACTTTTCTGAAAATTTCAGGATCTTTTAAGATCAGTACGAGGTATTATATTTAAAAAAATTGAACCAAAAATTTAATGTTGATCGTAGATTTGCATGATTTTTAAAAATTCAAAATTTTTCAAATTCATAATTTCTCAAAAAAAAATTCGGAATATTTTTTTTTTCGTAGCCACAAGTATACTCTTCAAGACGAAGCCAGAACGATTTTTTCGTAGCTATAATAGTTTTCGAAATATTCTCCTCGACAATCGGTATTTTGGATACGAATCCTACAATAGTTTTCTCGAAAAATCAAAATTTTTGCGAATTTTCGTCAAAAACAGCCTCCAAAAATTTTCCAAAATCGATGGTCGAACTTTAAAAAATTGTGAAAAATTGAAAAATGATTGGAATCGGGTAAACCAAACGGTTTTGAAGCTTCAACGATTTAATTGATCGAATGAGGTTAAGTTGAAGTCGACATTTTATCTAGAACATAAATTACAGCCATTTTAGTGAACAGATTCAATTTTGGTCAAAATTCAAAGCAAATAATTTTTTTTATTTGCTTTATTTCAAACCTTACATCGATGTATTTTGCTTCCCTCAACACGAATTCACCAATAGTTTTCTCAAAAAATCAAAATTCTGATGGATTTTCTTCGAAAACATTTTTGCTCAATTTTGGCCCCACTTTAAAAAACCTCAAAATAGCGAAATTTTAAGTGCTCATAACTTTTTTTCTGTTCGACCAATTCCAAAATTTCTTTTTCATACTTAAAGTCTATGACTAAACTTAGAGCATGTCGTTTGGTTCATTCCGATAACTAAATTTTTGTAGAAATGGGAGCACTTTGAAAATCGCCGGAAAAAAATGGAAATGCCTTAAAAAATTTGCAAAAATCGACGGTCAAACTTTGAAAATCTGCCAAAAATAAAAAAAATATCAAAATCGGATAAACCAAACGGGGTTTTGAAGCTTCAACGTTTCCGAACAGAATGAGCTCAAGTTGAAGTCGAAATTCCATCTAGAAAATAAATTATAGTCATTTTAGTGGACAGATTCAATTTTAGTGAAAATAGTGAAAAAAAAATTATTTTATTAATTTTTTTCAATCTTTATAAGGATCTATTTTTCCCCCTTGAATACGAATCTACCAATAGTTTCTTCAAAAAATCAAAATTCCCATGAATTGTCATAAAAAACATCAAAAACTTTAAAAATCTGCCAAAAATTGAAAAATTATCAGAATAAATAAAATAAGAATAAAAATAATTAAAAAAAAAATACACGGAATATAGGTTAAACTCGTTAAGCCGAGAGCAAAAAAAAATGGTCGAATGCATCATCGTAATTATAAAATGGTACATTCATTCAATTTCCTTCATTCTCATTAGTGGAAAATCTCGCAGGTTTTTTTCATTCTCGCAGGAAAAAAATCTATGGCATAATAACGACACCCTTGTTGTGTTTATATTTTTTTTTCAGCAAAGTTTTTTCCTCTCCTGCAAATTTTTTTTAGCGTTTACGTTCTAGTTTACATCCTGTTTACGCTCGTTGTTACATTACACGTGTGAGTTTGGCATTATATGGAAAAAGGGGTTGCCTCGTGCATTTTCATTATAACTTGTTCGTTTCATTTTCAACAATGGATGCCATTATATGGGGCATTCCATGTCAAATCAACCACTTTTAAACGCGACCCCTTTCGATTTAGCTGATTTTTTTTTCTACCCAACAAAAAATCTTTTTTTTCATCTTTTTCTCAAAGTTGACCATTTCCGATTTTTTTTCCTTTTCACTCAAAAAATACTTTGAGTAATTCCGGAAAAAATGCCGCCCAACATGGAGTGGGCGGACATTTCCTTCTATTTTTTTTTTATCGATTGAAAAAAAAAAATGTCCCAGCTGGGCTTATTTCTCAAAATACCACTCTGGAAATTTTTGCGGATTTATAAAGGACCTCAGAGTTTAAAAAATTAAGAAAAAAAAATTGAAAGTGGTAATCCTCGAAAAAATTATGATTTTTTTTTTCAAAAAAGTGAAAAAAAAGAAAAGATCGGCCCACTCCATGTTGGGCGGAATTTTTTCCGAAATTGATCAAGGTATTTTTGTAGTGAAAAAAAAATTGAAAATGGCCAACTTCGAGAAAAAAATGGTTTTTCTCGAAAAAGTGAAAAATTTCATAGTTATTAAAGTTAAAAAATTTTTTGTATTTTTTTTCGGAAAGAACATTCAAGACGAAAATTTTCAAGAAAAAAAACGTCCCAATTAGTCAATTTTTGAAGAAGTTATAGCTATCGGAAAAAAAAAAGTTTTTTTTGGGTTTGGTAAAAAAATTTGAAAATTTCCTAAAAAACGTTTTCAATGAGGTAGAAAAGGAAAAAAAAATCAGCCAAATCGAAAGGGGTCGGGTTCAAAAGTGGTCGATTTGACATGGAATGCCCCACATAAATACGCAAATTTAAAGCCAACCTTTCACGTTTTATCCCTCTTTTCTACCTCAACGCGAAGTGGCGCTTGTATTGAAACCACGATGAAATGTTAATTTGTTCGAGGAAGTACACCCACGAGAATTCTTGATTATCCTCCCACAAGCTCGATGTTTTTTCCGTTGGGATTGAAAATTCGTTGTGTCAGCTTCAAATTTTTTTTTCTCTCTTCCTCATTTTTCATTTTTACGCAGTGTCGCACCTGCACAATTTTTTTTTCATTCAAATTTTTACAAAAAATTGCAAAAAAAAAGAAGAAAATGGAAGGGTCGTTATTGCGATAACAATCCCAAAAATCTACATTGCAAATTTATCGAAAAATTGCAATTTGATGAGAAAAAATAACGGTCGATTGTCATGCAAAATTAGGTCACAATTTTGATCAGAGTATGAAAATTACTATAAAATGTATCTCGTAAAAATACAAAAAAAAAAAATAAATAAAAAAATAAATAAAAGAGGAAGTGAAACGAAAATCTACACTGAAAATTTATTGGCAACATAAAAATGTCATTTAAAAAAAAATGGTCGAAATTGGGTCGCAATTTTGATCAGCGTGGAAAGTGAAAATTGTTGAAAAATGTGTCTCGTTAAATTTTTGTGGGATTGAGGGAGCTCTGAATAAAGGAGGAAAATGTATTTTCACTGGTTCGGAAAAGCGACATTGTTGTAGTTTTTGCTGCTGATTTTATATTCTTCAAACAATGATGATATTTTCAAAGGATTATCCCACGTGCTTTCAAATCTCGAATTCAACGTTATTTCCGCATGTGCGTTTCCCCTTAATGCGTCAACGGCTCGACGATTATTAAAGCTCTTTCTCGCTCCCTTTCTCCTTCTCTCTCTCTCTCTCTCTCTCTCTCTCTCTCTCTCTCTCTCTCTCTCTCTCTCTCTCTCTCTCGCACACTGATTTATCCAATCACCAGTTTCTAGTTGTCCGTATCACCGTTATCGACGTTTTCCACTATTCGTGTGTTTATTCATGTATATATGTATATATAAAGTAGGGGAATGTGGGGTAAAATGGCCAATAGGGGTCACCCCTCAAAATTATTTCAAAACATTGAAAATTGAAAATCTAGAAAATGAGGGAATTATTTTTATAATGAGCCTAAATATTCCAAAATAGACTCACCGAAGCTGGAAAAATTAAAAAAAACTATCATTCTGATTGCTTAAAAAAAACACCACCAATATTCTTTAATTGTATCAAATAATTTCCATTAACCATTAAAATTTAATGGTTAATGAAAATGCAATTGCATTAAAAAAAGTAATGCATTATTTGCAACCCTGCCCATTACAATGTAGTGTGTAATGGAAAAAATTTCCATTACCCATTGCAATGTAATGTGTAATGGACAAAACTTTGATTGCAATTTTGGGAATGGAAAAATATAAATGAATAAATTATTGCAATTTTGCATTACTTTTTATTGACTTAGGACTTAGATTTTCAGGTACCTTAAATTCTAAAAAGCATCCATATTATAATTATAAATAGCATTTATATTATTATTGCAATGTAATGTGTAATGAACAAACCTTTGATTGCCATTTTGGGAATAGAAAAATATAGATGAATAAATTATTGCAATTTTGCATTACATTTTATTGACTCAGGACTTGGATTTTCACCTTAAATTCTAAAAGCATCTATATTATAATTCTAAAAATTTAAGTCCTAAGTCAATAAAATGTAATGCAAAACTGCAATAATTTATTCATCTATATTTTTCCGTTCCCAAAATTGCAATGAAAGTTTTGTCCATTACACATTACATTGCAGTGGGTAATGGAAATTTTTTTCTATTACACACTACATTGTAATTGGCAGGGTTGCAAATAATGCATTACTTTTTGAAAGCAATTGCATTTTCATTAACCATTAACATTTAATGGATAATGAAAATAATTTCCATTAACTATTACATTTTAATGGTTAATGAAAATAATTTCTATTAACCATTTAATTTTAATGGTTTATGAAAATAATTTTGATGGTTAATGAAAATAATCTCCATTAACCATTGAATTTTAATGGTTAATGACAATAATTTCTATTAACCACTACATTTTAATGGTTAATGACAATAATTTCTATTAACCACTACATTTTAATGGTTAATGAAAATTATTTCCAATAAATTATTTATTTTTTCCAAGAAAATTATTTCCAATATCCATTAAACGTTAATGGTTAATGAAAATGCAAATGCACTAAAAAAAGTAATGCATTATTTGCAACCCTGAATTGTATTATGATGACCAATTTTTAATAAATTATTATACAGTTAAATACATTATTATAAATTATTATAAAGAGCAATTATAATAAAGGAATTGTTATTATACATTGTAAAATCGATGAAAAGGTTATTTTCAGATTAAAAGCAGATTATTTTGAGGTTAAAAGCATGGTGGCCATTTTGCCCTACATTTCCCTATATATATGTTGACATATGTATATCGGTGTTTATGCTAGTTGGCGCTTAATTAGCAATCTCTCGTAGCCAGAAAACCTGATTACTAGCGGCTGATGAATTTGATTAACCCTCTTGGTACAATCCCCATCCTTTACGTATATAAATTCCAGTCAAATAAATCAAAATTCTCGTATAGCTAAATCCTCCCTTTTCACCAGTTTTTGAATTCTTAACTCACCATTTACCTTTTTTTTTAATCGGCATCAAAACACAATCGTATTGATACAGAGATTCCTCTATAAGACAAAAATCAGAGGAAAAATTTAAAGTCCCCAAAGCTTACCTTTCTGGAAGCCTAAGGTCACGGCCAAGGTCACGGCCGAAAAGAATCAGAATGTCCGCGAATTTTTTGCGCGGAAATCCGCACACTAATCGAAATAAATTTTTGTGCACTATAAAAAGCATGTTTTCGAGTATCTTCAGTATTTTTTGTATACAAAAATATTCAGAAATGTCGTAAATACACTCGTTTTTCTAAAATCATGATCACGCTTTGCGGTGACCACTTCTGCTCAAAAACGGATGATTGAAACTCGAAATTTCGAGTTGTTCCAGTTTTCGTATGAAATTATCCAGTCTCTGGACGAAGGATTTTTCAAAATATGGATTTTGAAAAAAATGAGCGAGGTCCAAAGTGAGAGTTTTGATCATCAGTGATAACACTTTCTATTCTTACAATGAAAATCAAAGCTATTGTTCGAAAATAAAATTCTTCGTTCACGAATGACTTTCGGAATTATTCCAAAAATTTTTTGAAAAATTTAATACAGTGGTGCAGCCTCAAAATTTGTTTCTGGTCTCTGAGAAGTTAACGAAAAACGAACAAGCGTCAGAATGGAAAGCGATTGTTTTTTTTCACCTCATTCTTTGATTTCTTATGCCCGAATGAGGCGAAATAATAACGAGTCAAAGGTCTGTGGTGGAAAGAAAAGCGCGTTAACGTCGTCATTTTAGTGCCCCCCCCCCCCCCCCCCCCAATCCAGCAAACCAGAAGTTTTTCTCGACACGGACAAAGAAAAGGGGGATGGCAAATTAAATTCCGCACATATATATATATATATTTTTTTTTTCATTCCGTCATTTTTATTTTATTTTTATTATTTTACTCGTCCCGAGAGCGAACTTGTTTCTCATTTACAAACGAAATGGTAGAAAAACATGTTTTTCTCAACAAATTCCTGTTTGTGATGCAGCATTATCGTTATTATTATTATTATTTTTTTTTCACATCATCCTACAGACGAATCGTGATGTATGAATAAAAATAAGTTCCTCAGTGCGAGTGAGAGAGCCAAAAGAGGTTTAACCGTTGACAAACATCTGTGACCGCGTTGGTTGGACAAACAAATGTATTTTTGTACCAACTCGCTTGAACGAAATTTATTTCTCGTGCGGCGAAAAGAAAAATTGATTTCGAAAAATCTTACATTATTATTATTATTATTATTATTATTATTATTATTATTATTATGTTATATCTCGACCTAATAATGATAATATATTGTACAAAATAATAATAATAATAATAATAATAATAATAATAATAATAATAATAATAAATATACAATGCGAAAAAAATGACAGGATTAGACTTGCAATTTTTTGTAAAGAAATATAAATTTTCAATTACATCTTTTCGACACTATTTTTGTCATGAATGGTCTTTTCGTTTGAAAAAAAATTACTACTTGAAAAAATATATTTTTATAAATAAACATGTCTCTCCGTTTAAAACAAAAATATTTAATTAGAATGAATAAAATTGGCAATGGTATGATTTTTCATTTTTTGAACTCAATTTTTTTACTCAAAAAGAAAGGTCTTTTGTTTCAAAAAAAATTCGGAATTAAAAACAAAATTTGGGAAATGTTATGTAGTGTTGAAATAAAACGAGAAGAAAATTTCGGGAAGAGATTTCCAGTTTTTTTCAAAGAAAAAAAATCGATTTTCCATTTTTTATTTTTCCAACTCATTTCTCAAATAACATACGATGAAAATAAATAAAGAAATAAAATCACAAAGCAATTTCCACCCTTTTCAAAGAATAAAGATCGATTTTCCATTTCTTATTTTTCCAATGCCATTTAAAATTTTTAATGAATCCTTTTGTGCATCGAAAAAAAAATTAGAAGAAAAATTTAAAATATGATATTAAAAATAAAATTTCTCGAATAATATTCGTACAATATGAGAATAAGTGAAGAAAAAAATTTCATCAAGCAATTTTCAGCTTTCTTTAAAGAAGCAAGATCGATTTTCCATTTTTTTTCCAATCCCATTTTAATTTTTCAATAAGTTATGTTTTGTTTCGAAAAAAAAATAGAAAAAAAATATAAAATACGATATTAAAATTGCACTGAGAAAAAAAAAATGTTTGAATGAACAAAATCTGCAGTCAAATACGTTCAACTAGATATTTATTTGGTCTAACCAAATAATTAGTTTTTTGAACAATTCTGCGCTTCGGTTGACTGAAATATTATTCAGGCAAAAAAATGTTGAATTGCACTAACTAAATATCTAGTTGAACGTATTTGACTGCAGTCTTTGTTCATTCAAACATTTTTTTTTCTCAGTGTGAAATTTCTCGAATAATATACTTAAAATATGAGAATAAATAAAGAAAAAAAAATTCACAAAGCAATTTTCAGCTTTTTTTAAAGAAGAAAGATCGATTTTCCATTTTTTTTATTTTTCCAACCCCATTTTCAATATAAAATAAATCCTCTTTCGCGAATAACAACAACAACAAAAACAACAACAACAACGACAACAATAACAACAATAACAACAACAACAACAACAATAACAACAACAACAACAACAACAACAACAACAACAACGACGACAACAACAACAACGACAACAATAACAACAATAACAACAACAACAACAATAACAACAATAACAACAACAACAATAATAATAATAATAATAACAATAATTTCGTTCTTATGTATACCAAATCAATATGCGTATAAAGGTTTGGTATTATTGACCCCGTGACCTGCCGTACTTTGAGCACCAGGGATTTCCATCAATCGCAACGAAGAGACGTGTTTTTGCCTCGCGTGATGGAACAGGGTGTGGCGCTCGTGTATACCTTCGTCAAGTTCGAATCCATAATTCCCGGTGAAGGAGGTTGAGGGGCCGAAGGGAGAGGGGGGGGGATCCGCGAGGGGTGGTTATGAATGTAGACGTGTATACTTCGCTTTGGGGGTGAAAAAAAACGCGGTTGAAAAAAAAATCCTTTTTTTTTTTAAATAATATCAGACATAGCATGGGATTCGTGAATATCAAAGTGGATCGTAAAACAACGTAGGGCTTTATTTTTGTGGAGTAGGAAATTCCTATTAAAAGCTTCATTCCAAACCACCCGAAAGAAACTTTTTTTTTTTTACGAAGCGATATAAAAATCGTTATTTTCGAGAGAAACATTTTGATGCCCAGAATCGTGGAATCAAATTGGATCTTCGTCAGCCTGAAATTAAGATGAGAAAAAAGGGAAATTTTAATTAATTGGATAAAGTTGATCGGAAGGGTTGGTTTTGAATTTTTTTTTTTTAATTTGAAAAATTAAAGGTCGGAGGAAAATTTTTGTGAAAAAATTGCACTCTTCTGTCAACGAGATTCATTCCAATTTAAAATTACATTAAGTGATAACGTTGTGTATATTCCAATACGCGGCGAATGTCGGAGTCGATAAAATCAATTTGATTTGAAAGTGCATGCTTCGCCGTTCAAAACTTCGAGGCAGGGGACTGCAAATTTAATTTTTTTTCCTCCCTCCCTTCCTCCCCCCCCCCTCCCTCCCCCCCCTCTCTCTCTCTCTCTCTCTCTCCCTCTCTCTCTCTCGTTTCCGGTCTGCATTAACCTGTTGGGTTTGAAACGAAAACCGCATACACGCCCCGGAAATCATGTTGCTCTGAAAAATGAATTAAAAAATGAAACGGAAATGTTTATCCTCGTCGTTTCCTTCCGCAACGACGTTATTTCAATTGTGGGGCTTTCCTAGTTCATTTTTGGCCAAAATATATCGAGACAAATAATATATTTACTTGAAATTAATTTATTTACAACAATTTAAATTTTCTTCGAATATTGACTTTTATTTGAATGATGTGGAAAAATTTATTTGAACCAAATAAATATTTTTGGTGTGCGGAGTCTTTCAAAAATCTTAATTTTTCTTTTTTGTCGATATAATTTTATTCAAGCACCTTTTTTTGGATTTTTTAATTTTTAATTTTTTTTTTTGCTGATGTCATTTAATTTGAGAATATTTAATTTTTATTGTCGATGTGATTCTATTCAAAGATTTTTCAGCTCATTTTTTTCCAACGTAATTCAATTCGATGCTTTTTTATTTTAGCCGATTCGATTTAATTCAAGTATTTTTGCTTCACCATTTGTCAATGCAATTTTAATGTTTATTTTGTGTTGATGCCAATTTTATGGACGATTTTTTTTTCTTACCAATGTAATTTTATTCATAGTTTTTTTATTTCGCTTCTTGCCGATGTAATTTTATTCGAGGATAAAAATTCAGGAAGTAGGATATCCTTCGAGAGTCACGCGAAATCCATTAAGGGGATGCATGTAATAAAGGGTTGAAATGGGGTAAAAAAGTGATATTCGTGAGTCTCGATTTTCTGGTTTGCATGAATATATGCATAAGATTTATTGATTGCAGATAATTTCCTAAATCTATTTTTTTCCATCTGTTTATTTTTTTCATTTTTTTTTACAAAATGGATGAAAATTATTTATGGGAGATTCAAAATAATCGAGCAGAATGGAAATTATTTCACGACTCGGGCACGACATTTGTGGAGATAACCTCAAAATGGAGATGGAAATTCGCGATCAAAGTTCCTCGCTGTGGAATGTTTGACATCGTTGAAACTCCGACGCCCGAAGATCACGCGTTTCAACATTCTTGATCCAGTCTGTGCAACATATGCACGATAAATTTGTGCGAATATTAATAACGCTTTTAGCGCCCTTTGCCAACTCAGAAAAGTGTCTCTTCGCTCACGTACACAAACCTGCGCGATCTCGATGCGCGAACTTGTCACATCGACTCTCTCTCTCTCTCTTTGCTCCATACACAAACTTGCCACTTCCCGGAGGCACTTTGAAACTTTGATTTCAACGACCAAGTTTATATCGCGATGGCACATGTACCTTCTGATCTTTTTAGGCCTCCCTCAAATCGCCTCCTAGCAGGATTTTCGTGCCTTCAAGATCGTAGAGTAAAAGGATTATTGAGATAAGAGGACGCTTTTTCGTGCAAAATTACTGGGATTGGTTTTCTGTTTTCTTTTTCAAAAAAGTTTTCCGATGGAATTTGGGGTTGAAATTATGGAGTTTAGTTGTGGTGATTGAAATTGGGAGGACATGAATCTTTTCCAATTATTTTTAGAATCTTAAACCCTTTAAAAGGGCTCAAAAGGATTATTGAGACAAGAGGAAGCTTTTTTGTGCAAAATTACTGCGATTGGTTTTCTGTTTTTTTTTTTTTTTAAAGCTTTCTGAAGGTATTTAGGTTTGAAATTGTGGAGTTCGGTTGTGGTGATTCAAATTGGGAGGACATGAATCTTTTCCAATTATTTTTAGAATCTTAAGCCCTTTAAAAGGGTCTAAAAGGATTATTGAGATAAGAGGAAGCTTTTTCGTGCAAAATTACTGGGATTGGTTTTGTTTTATTTTTTAAAAATGCTTCCTCAAGGAATTTGGGGTTGAAATTGTGGAGTTCAGTTGTGGTGATTGAAATTGGGAGGACATGAATATTTTCCAATTATTTTTAGAATCTTAAACCTTTTAAAACTGTTTAAAAGGATTATTGAGATAAAAGGAAGCTTTTTCGTGCAAAATTACTGGGATTGGTTTTCTGTTCGATTTTTTAAAAAAGCTTTCCGAAGGAATTTGAGGTTGAAATTGTAGAGTTCAGTTGTGGTGATTGAAATTGGGAGGACATGAATCTTTTCCAATTATTTTTAGAATCTTAAACCCTTTAAAAGGGTTTAAAAGAATTATTGAGATAAGAGGAAGCTTTTTTGTGCAAAATTACTGGGATCGGTTTTTTGTTTGATTTTTTTTAATGCTTTCTCAAGGCATTTGGGGTTGAAATTGTGGAGTTCAGTTGTGGTGATTGAAATTGGGAGGACATGAATCTTTTCCAATTATTTTTAGAATCTTAAACCCTTTAAAAGGGTCTAAAAGAATTATTGAGATAACAGGAAGCTTTTTCGTGAAAAATTACTGGGATTGGTTTTCTGTTTTATTTTTAAAAAATGCTTTCTAAAGGAATTTGGGGTTGAAATTGTGGAGTTCAGTTGTGGTGATTGAATTGGGAGGACATGCATTTTTTTTTTAAATTATTTCTAGAATCTTCTGGGCATGTATTAATTTTGTTCTTAATGTTGAATGCAAAAAGTTGGAGGAAATTTCAATTTTTTGTTTTCATTTTTAAAAAAACTAGTGGGGGAATTTTCGGAAAAGAATTATGGGGTTTAGTTATGGTGATTGAAATTGGAATGTCAAGAATTTATACAATTATTTTTAGAATTATCTTTAGATTTCAAAAACTTCCTGCAGGAATTTCCAGTAAGAATTATGGGAATCAGTTAGAATGATTAAAATTGGTCGGCTGAGAATTTTATTAAATTATTTTTAGAATCTTTCGGCCACGTTTTAATGTTGTTTTTATCTTTTAAATGCGAAAGGTTGTAGGGAAATGTCGTTTTTGAGTTTTTTATTCTCAAAAGCCTCCTGTATTACCAGTAAGGATTATGGGAATCAGAATGATTGAAATTGGTCTGCTGAGAATTTTATTAAATTATTTTTAGAATCTTTTGGTTACTTTTTAATGATGTTTTGATCTTTTTAATGCGAGAAGTTAGAAGGAAATTTTGTTTTTATGTTTTTTTCTTTTTTTAAAAGCCTCCTGCAGGAATTTTTGGAAGTAATTATGGGGTTTAGTCACGATGATTTAAATTAAGATGGCAGAATTTTTATCCAATTTTTTTTAAGAATCTCTAGTTCATATTTTAATATTGTTTCATCATTGAAATGCAAAAAATGTTGTCCTCATTTCTTAAAATCCTCCTGGAGATTTTTTTGGTCAGAATTGTGGGCTTCAGTCATGATGATTAAAATTGGAATACCAAAAGTACCTTATCCAATAATTTTTAGAATCTTTTGATTGCATTTCAATATTGGTTTTGTCAGTAAAAACTACAGAATTGTAAGCAAATTCCGTGATTCTGTCTCTTTCACAGGAAAACTAGAAAAACCCATTTTACTAATTTAAATCAAGACATCAGGGACCATTTCTAATGATTTTTAGAACCCCATTTTTTAATTCCTCTTTCTCTAAATTAAAAAGTTCGCCAAATTTAGTTTCCCCTACTTTTCTCCTGCCAAGCATTTCCCGGAGAAGTTCTCGGACGTTAAAAATTATGTTCACTTTATAATATTTGATTTTTTTTATTTTTTACTGTTCATTTCATTATGATTTTCATTCCTCGTTTCTTGTTTTATTACGCGAAAGATGCCACGACATAATAAGACTAACGCTGTGATCGTTTAGACGATAAAACAAAGTATATCGATCGTTTATATTGCTCGTGTTCAAAACGAGCGTTTGCTATAATAGTATAAAGTATAATAAAGTCGTTCGATGGACTTTATTAGCGTCGCGGAATTACACTCTCATTCTGCCAGAACTTTTCAAACAACGGTTGAAACTGTCGGACGAACAATGAGGGGTAACGCACAGATAACTATATATATATATATATATATATATATATATATATATGGGGTATTCCTGCTGAAATTTTCACGTCCGAACCCGGACCCTCTTGAATAATTATGAAAAAAAAATTCCGAAAAGTATTCTGAAAAAGAAAAGACACATATTTTTTTGTTAAGGCCGAGAATTGATATTTTTCGTCGTAAGATTTTAGTAAAAAATCCAAATTTTTCACTACCCTAAACACGTAGTATCTTGATAATTCGAGATCCTACACTGAGAGAAAAAATTACTAGAACCAATGAAATAAAGTTTTGAAGGCAAAAAAATCATTGTTTTCATTATTTGCCAAAACATATTAGATTGGTTCCCTTATATATTTACTTGGTTCAATTTTTTTCAGTCAATTCCATAAATTTCTGTTTCAATAAACGAATTTACTTGAATCTAACAATATTTTATCAATTATATGTAATATGTTGTTTGAATCAAGAACACATTTTATCATTCAAAAGATGCATGTCTTTTAATACAAGAAGCATCGAGAAAAAAAATTTGTTGAATCAACAAATAAATTAGTCCAATCAACAGGAAAAATGATCGAATCAATCAAATGCGTGTTTATTAATTGTTGCTAAACATTTTATAAAAAATATATAGCCCTTGCCAAATAATTTAATATGCATAGTTTAGTGACCCCAAAAAGAGGTAAATAGAAAAAAAAGACAAATCTGCGCTAATTATCCGATCTAATTTCTCTGTCCGACCGAGATTCGAACCCTCGACCCTACCTACCATCATACCTATCCTACCTAACTACCTCACACGCTACCTATTACGCTATCGACTACTACTATGCACTTGAAAAAAATTAGGAGTTATGAAGATTCGAATATAAGAAAACATTCAAAAAACCAGTTTTTAAATTTTTAACGACTTATGTATTAGGGCGATTTTTTTTTTCGACTTTTTTTAATTTTCATCCCTCCCCACCTAAAATGCTGTTGCATATGTCTAAAAGAAACTACCCTGAAAGTTACAGCCCTTAATATTAATATTAAGTACTCGCCCTTCGCGTGAAGAGATTTCCCATCTAAAATACACGTAAATAAAAAACTTTTTTCTTCAAATTGCTATAACTCCACGGCATTTTATGCTATTATATTGTCCTTGGTCGCAACTTACGCAGAATTGAACGTTCTTCAAAAGTGTCCTGAGCAGCATAAGTGTAATTTACAGTGGTGAGATGGTACGAGTCACTAAAGTTGATTTTAACCCACACTTCTCGTTTTTTTGCTGTTATTTTTGAAATGATCAGCGTTATCGAAAAATTGCAAAAGAAAGTTTTGTTGGAAATTTAATTTCCTACAAAAAAGGTCCTTAAGACCTACTTGAGAAAATTGATATTTCTTGAGATATTGACCTTAATTTATTTGCGGTATAAAATTTTTACGGTTTATCGAACCAAAAGTTCTTAATTGTTGATATTCCATATCACACGAAAGTTTATTTTTACTTCATAAAACACAAAAAAACGTTTTTTCAGCAAGTACGCCACCTCGAATTATAAAATAAAAAAATCGTAAAATTTTTATAGTAAATCACGAAATTTTTAAAACCAGAATGAGAATGGCAAGATCAAAATCCGCAAAGTTACAGCCAATCGAAGTTTCGTCCTGACCTTATTTTCGGGCCAGATCATGCAGAATTATATTTTCTCGAAAAATTATTTACAGAAATACAAAAATACATTTGAATATTTATTTAATTATACATACGTAGATTATTTCATACAAGTATGAAATAATATACGTAATATACGTATGTATAATTAAATAAATATTCAAATGTATTCTGGTCTTAAGAATTTGGTGATTTCCAATGGAATGTTTACAATTCTTTTATTTTATAATTCGAGATGGCGTACTTGCTGAAAAAACGTTTTTTTGTGTTTCATGAAGTAAAAACAAACTTTCGTGAGCCCACAATTTTTTAGAAAAATATAAATTGTTTTACCCCGTAGTAAAAAACTCCATTCGTCGCCATTTAAAAATCCCCATTCATTCCCCATTGCCAAAATAACCAACGGAGATGAATGCCGAATTGCCTAAGGGGATTTTCGGCATTGAATTCCCCATTTGAAATCGAATGAGGATTTTCCAATGAGGACTGACTTCCCCATTTGAAACGGAATGGGGATTATCCTATGGGGATTCAATGAAGAAAATCACCATAGGCAATTTGGCATTCATCTCCATTGGTTTTTGTAGGCAATGGGGAATGAATGGCGATAATCAATGGAGATTCTTTCATATAGTAAAAAACTCCATTCGTCACCATTGAAAAATCGCCATTCATTCCCCATTGCCAAAATAACCAATGGAGATGAATGCCCAATTGCCCAAGGACATTTTCACCATTGAATTCCCCATTTGAAATCGAATAGGGATTTTCCAATGAGGATTGACTTCCCCATTTCAAACGGAATAGGGATTATCCCATGGGCATCAGTCGGCAAGAACTCCTTGCATGGATTTTTTGGACACCGACTTCTGCTAATATTCCGCTAATATACTCGTCTAGATAAGCATACTCTTCGCATAATCCGTATTGGAGTTCAGCGGGTTGCCGTCCTGCGACATCTCGCGCCAAGTCTCGGAACTAACGCGACGCGGTTTCCAATGGACATCTTTGGGTAATGCTGATCATTCAGTGCATCCGCATTTACTTCCCAATGGGCATCATTGGGTAAAGCTAATCATTTCGTTCATCAGCATTTGCCTTCCAATGGACACCATTGGGCAATGCTGATGGCTCGGTCCATCAGCATTTGCTTTCCAATGGGCATCATTGAGTAATGGTGATCATTCGGTTCATCCGCATTTGCTGTCCAATGGACGTCATTGGGCAACGGTGACTTTTCAATGGATATCCATTCACTGATCAATGATCGTTCCTATACGCCATTGAAAAATGCGGAAATCTCAATGGGTCCCCATTCATTGTCCAATGGACCCGTATGAGGACCATTGGTTGCCATTGGCGATTCAATGGAGTTTTTTACTACGGGTACTCGTTTTATAACGAATAAGTTTTGTCCGAAGCGTTTTTCGATAGGATCTCGAATTATCAAGATACTACGTGTTTAGAGTAGAGAGTTAGTGAAAAATTCGTATTTTTTACTAAAATCGTACGACAAAAAATAACCATTGTCGGCCTTAACAAAAAAATACGTGTCTTCTCATTTTCAAAATACTTTTCGGAAAAAAATTTTCATTATTTTTCAAGAGGGTCCGGGTTCGGACTCGAAAATTTCAGCGGGAATACCCCATATATATATATAGAGAGAGAGAGGGTCTGGAAGGGAAAGGGAGGCTTTTGTTGAACGTGATTACATTGTTCCTATTCGACGAATCGCCGTGACTTTCATTTGCAAGTTGAAGCTCTGCATGTTCCATGATGGCGCATCGTCCTCGTCAAATTGTGTGAAACCACAATGGCGACGTTGGACGATCAAAAATCAGAGCATTCAGAAATTTTGCACTGCGACGCGTTTTCCCTTTGTCGAAAAGTATTCAACGCTGAGATACAGAGACAAGAGTTTCGTAATTCGCCGTAACATTTTCGAAACTCGTTGTTTTGGAATATACAATCGAAATTATTTCCATTTAAATAATTTCCATCGTGAATGAAAAAATGATTTTCTATTGTTCTGCGGGGCTGACAATTTTTGCAGCAATTATTTTGAGAGCCAGAAAATTATTCATAATTTTACTTTCATTAAAATTATTATTTAAAATATTTTTATTTAATTTTATTATAAATAATACAGTTTTTTAATTTATTATTTTTTAAAAATGGATTTTTATAAATAATTGTAAATTAAAAATTTAAAAAGTTTTTAATTTCAAACAATTTTATATATCGTCGTTTCGTTGGACCGATCGTTTTTTCTTGTTTTAATATGATTTGCAATGCAGGCGGCGTTCTCCCTTACATCCCCTTAATGTACGTCGTGAATTCCAAGGTGATGTACGCTATAGCGGATATTTCGCAAGAGGTTTTCACATGTATATATCTGTAGGGAAAATTGAGGCAGGGATCCTGGAATCCCTTAAGACCATCCCAGACGAGACTTAATTAGCCTCAGAATTTCCTTCGTCATTACCTTCATCTTGGGTAACAACACTTTGCGCTGCCTAGCACAAAAATTATTTCACTGAAAAAAAAAAACTTAAAAAGATGGATTTTCAAGTTTTTACGGGATGGGCTCGAAATAAGTGAATCTTTGATTTTTTTAAACCTCAACCCTCGGAGGGTCGTAAATTGGGGACGTTGAAATGACACCCCAATTGATCCTCCTGCAGAATCAAACATTCCAGTCTAAACCAAACACTTTTGAGATGCCTTTTCTTCAAAATATTTTTGAAGCCCTTTTGATCATTTTTAGTATTTCGCAAAAATCGAATAATTTCAACCCTTAGGAAATCATTTCGATGTCCTGTTTGACTCCAGCATTATTTCAAATATCGATTTATATTGATACTTGAAATTTTCCTAGCTCAATTACAGGCGAAGAGTTTAATTTTGATTTTAGGGGTTGAAGGGGGTGAAAACTGAATATTGTCTCTAAAGTGTATCGTGTTGGGTATCAAATGAAAGCTTCTGAAAATGCGATTACAAATATATCATTCATTTTTATAATGCATACGCTTTTTTCGAGATATTTCTAAAAAATTGAATTTTACAAAAAAAAACGCGAAGCGAGGAAAATGAAACAAAAACTCTAACGTACATGGAAAACAAAAGGTTGAAGATAAAGTGGGATTCTTGATGGTCTGACTTTCTCTGAGTGCGAAAAACCATCGATCGTAATTTACAGAAGGGATGCCTCAGGAGACATGAAAAAAAAGATCCTTATTTTTATTATTTTTTTATTACGAAACCAAAGCTCTTTTCATTAGGAAGTAAAATAGATCTAGCGTGGTCGAATATGCGGGCAAATTCTATAGTTCGTTGAGCGAAAACTAAACTCACTGAATAATAAAAGTTGAGCCACATATCCGATCTGACCGACGCAGCTACGGTATAATTCCAGAATAGATGGGACACGCGAATCATTCTTCCTGCTATTTTTATGTTGTTTTTTCATTCAAAGTTCGTTTATTATTAATGATCACGTTTATACATCGGTATAAGTCTGTAAGATGCTGAAAATCGATCGATTGACTCGATCGATCGATTTTCATATATTTCTGGTGTCCCATCTATTCTTGAATTTCCCGGAATACGGTGACACACACGGTTGGGTTAATATATAATGACCCGTCGTCGGTTTACCTTCGATGAACTTGGAGAATACTTGCAACATACCTTTCTCTATTAAAGAGAAAGAGAGAGGGAGAGACATAAAAGCGATCTCAATCACTATGCAGGCCTTTTCACCTCTTTCTGTCAATTCATTTATAGTACACCGTCACACATAAATCACTGCTCTACGAAAAAAAAACGTTTCTTTTGCTATTTATTTTTGTGGTGAATCGTAATTAATGCTGGATTAATGTTGCCTAGATGTGCACCCAGAACAAATATTGGATTGAAATTTATTTTTTTAAATTCACTTATATATTGGCTTAATAAATAGTTTAATAGGTCGATATTTAATTAAAATTGTACTATTTTAAATAAAATTATTTAAATTAAAAGAAACAATTTGTCTCGATGTGGAGGCAAAAGCGAGAAGCAAAAACAAAAAAAGTGCGAGTAATGACGATGTACAGTTGAATGCAAGAGATTTTAACTCATCAGGCGGACAAAAACAAGCATTTTTTAGCAAATTTTTTTGTGGTTGATCGTTATGATATTTATTTGCAGAAGTTTGATAATTTAAAAAGTAACATCTGAAGAACAGTTGGTAATTTTTTTAGGGAAAAATATACATTTACAATAAAGTTTCTGCGTTGAAGTAGAAAAATAATTAACTTCAAAATAAAATAAATAAAATAAATAAAATAAATAAAATAAATAAAATAAATAAAATAAATAAAATAAATAAAATAAATAAAATAAATAAAATAAATAAAATAAATAAAATAAATAAAATAAATAAAATAAATAAAATAAATAAAATAAATAAAATAAATAAAATAAATAAAATAAATAAAATAAATAAAATCAATCAAATTAATCAAAATAATAAAATTAATCAAGTTAATCAAATAAACATAATTCAACTTTTGCATTGAAAAATAAAAATAATTAAACAAATTTCGTTAATATATTAGTTTATCCCGTGAAGGAGAATGAAGGAGAAGTTTTCAGACTCTCAAAGTTGATTCAAATGAATTTTTCCGTTTCGATTAAAGATGGGTGTAATAAATAGCTCATTTGGCTCATATTTGATCAAGATACTATTGATTAAAAAAAAAATTCCAAGTAAATCATTTCTCTCGCTGATGGCGCAACCCCTTAAGCAAATAAAGCAAATAAATGCAAACAAGTGAAATTCCGGTCGCCTGGAAATTGTGCAAAAAAACGACGTTACGTTGCGCAATAAAACTTTCCGTGGTTTTTTTTATTTATTTTCACGTGTTCCACGAGCATTCGATTTGCCTGAGTAACGCGACAAAAAGACAAAGCGAATGCTCGCTCAATTTCCTTACAATCAATAATTTCCTATTATACCGTCGAGTTGAACTTTGTATTATTATATATACAGGCAAATGCACGATGGGGAGGGGGAGACCTGAGGGGGGTGGCAGAAACGAGGGAATTGGTTTTGTCGTGTTTTATGTTATTTTCCCGTGCTTTCTTGGCCTCTGCTCTCTTTTATACAGTCGATTTTTTTTCTACTTTTTTTTTTACTACCCCACTCAATCTTTTCCAACACCCCGCAGACTTCTTGGACCGTCTCCAACCCCCAATCAAGACTCCTTCGATTTTAACATTAACTGTATTTTTCTTTTTCCTCCCTCGTCAGCATTATTTCTCACCTCTCGGTACAATCGGCAAATCCCCGTGGAAAATCGACGGTCAAAAACGTGATCTGGGGTGTCAATGATCAGGGGTTGAACCTCGAGGGTATAATTAGCAATGAGGACCAAAATCAGTGATTGGCGAAAAAAAATCTATCTATTTTTATTATCCAACCGATTAATATGGACAGTTGAACCGCCTGTGAATCTTAGTGGCTCAATTACTGGTGAAGAGTTGAATTTAGATTTTAGGGGTTGAAGGGGGTGGAAAAAAAATGGTCTCTGAAGTGTATCGTGTTGGGTATCAAATGAAAGCTCGTGAGAATGCGATTCCAAATGTGTCATTTGTTTTTATAATTTATACGCTTTTTTTCGAAAAATTATAATCGAACCGATTTTAAGTGGTCCAAATTTTATTTACGATAAATGAGGGATATTGGGCCGGATAAAATTCAATTAATTTACACACATATACAATATATAATGTATATTTATTTATGTGTAATCTGGGCTTGAAAAAATTATTTTGAATTATCGTAAATTAGCAGGGATGAGAGATATGTCAAAAACGTGATCTGGGGTGTCAATGATCAGGGGTTGAACCTCGAGGGTATAATTAGCAATGAGGACCAAAATCAGTGATTGGCGAAAAAAAATCTATCTATTTTTATTATCCAATTTTTTCGAAAAATTAATAATTAGCAAGAAAGCATTACTAATTTTTTTCAAAAAATTAGTAATTTTTTTCAAAAAATTAGTAATTAGCGAGAACATTAGGTCTGGTCGTTGAAAATTAAATTTTTTGCGACGCCCCCTAAAAAGCTTCCATTTAATGAAAAAACGCGAGGTAATTTTTTTTTCTTTAAATAAAAATAACACGTGCCGCAAGACGATCCAAGTTCATTTTCAACGAAGAACAATTTTTTTTTTTACAAACGGCTCGACCAATTTGAATGAAATCTGGACACGTTACGAAGGTATATAAAAGCTATTTTTAGAAAAAATAACAGCTCATAATCTTCATAATAACTAATGAAAACAGTTCATTTTTTCGGTAATTATTTTTGTTCTCCAGGATAACGTTCTGGCACAATTATGAAAATAATTTTTTTGTGTGTTTTACTATCCCATACAATGTTTCCGAATTTCAAATTGATCGATGAGGTACTTCATATTAAAAAAAACCCATTTTTTAATGTAAGAATTTTTTATTTTTTTAAAATATGAAGTACCTCTTCGATCAATTTGAAATTTGAAGACATTATATGGAATAGTGAAACATAAAAATAAATTATTTTCATAATTGTTGTTGGCAGTTGTTGTTGTTGTTGACAGAACGTTATTCTGGAGAAAAAATTAACCGTTTTCATTACTTATTATAAAGATTATGAGCTGTTATTTTTTCTAAAAATAACCTTTATATACCTTTGTAACGTGTCCAAAATTCATTCAAATAAATCTAGCTGTTTGTAAAAAAAAAATTGGATGAAAATAAGCTTAGATCGTCTTGCGGCACGTGTTATATTTTTAATTAAAAAAAAAAAAATTACCTCGCGTTTTTTCATCAAACGAATGCTTTTTAGGGGGCGTCGCAAAAAAAATTAATTTTTAACGACCAGTCTAGAGAACGTATTACTCATTTTTCTAAAAAATTAGTAATTAACAAAAAAAATGCTAATTTTTTCAGGAAAATTAGTAATTAGTGACAAGATATTACTAATTGTTTCCAAGAATTAGTAATTAGCGAGAAAGATATAGCTAAATAACAAAAAAAATCAATAATTTGTGGAGAAATGTTGTTAATTTTGGACAAAGTAATAAATAAATCAAAATTACTAATGCATTTTTTAATAAGTACCGATTAAATATTCGTATTAATAATAACTTATGTGACATCGTATTAAATTCGATACAATAAATACTAAAGTGTGAAATATTCAAAAGATCTAGTTATTATAAAAAATAAAACATTGTTTGAGCTTATAACCATGACTCAATCCGTACACACAAGTATGTAAATATACACAATACTTTTCTACAAATTACTGTTTTTTTTTAAATTAAATAGTAATATCTTCCTTACCAATTACTATATTTAGAAAAAAACTTGATAATATTTTTTCGCTAATTTCTAATTTTTTGGAAACAATAGAAGTATTTTGTCGCTAAATATCAATTTTTTAGAAAAATTAGAAATATTTTTTCACTAGATACTAATTTTTTTTGAAAAATTTAGAACTATTTTGTCACTAATTACTAATTTTTTTGAATAAATTGGAAATATTTTTTAACTAATTACTAATTTTTATAAGAAATTCCAACTGTTTTTTAACTAATTATTAATTTTTCGAAAAAATGACCAATATAATCAATATCGTATTTATGTAAATAAATAAATAAACCTTTTAATAGCCTGTGCAATCGAGCATATGTTTTCAAAAAAAATAAAACAAAGAAAACAGAGTTTTTTATGCACCCCTTCGATCGTGGTGAGTTTGTGACGAGATAAAAGTCCTTGGGGATGTTACACGAGGTTGGAGGGTTACATAATCAACGAGTGACGAAAAACAACTCTCGGTTATTAAAAAGTAAATAAATGAGAACATCCATAAATTTTTCCTTCTCAGCGTAAAATTGTCCCGTAGTGCGAAGGATAAACTGTTCCATTTTTGCACCCCTATTGAACCTCTGGATCGTTGGTCTGAGAAGTTCTTCCTTCTTCTTCGTGTTTTACTTCCGGTGGATTCGCCAAACTTTGGCCCGAGAGAGTTTTAGCAATCGCGCACCTTAATTACTACGAAAGCTTATAAATAAAAAGAGGGATGGTGCAGAGGGGGTTGAAAACTATTCGCGAAGCACCAGGGCCTCGTATCCTCGAGGGTCTAATATTAATTTCCATCATGGCGGATACGAGAATCGTCCAATACCGCTCACCTCAACGTTGGGCGATGATAAATTTTCATTTGAAAATTCCGAGAGCCAGATGCCGGAAGGGAGATGGCGATAGACAGGGAGAAAGGGGGTGGGGGGTGGGCGAAAGAGATAGTGTGTTTAATCGCGATTAATTTCTCCAGGGTATTTGAAATGGATATTCGATGAATTTTTGCACAGACGTGGGTCAGAAATATGCACAGGCGTTATGTGAAAAAACCCTCTCACCCCTAAAAGAGGATGCGAGGAATGGAGAGAATTTTGTTCAACTTTCCAAGGTCAACTGACGTTAATTTGCATATGGATACTTCAAAGGAATCGACCATACGCTCGCCATTTTTTTTACCCCCTAAAAAAAAAAATTACCCCCATTTCTGCAACTGATGATTTTTAGGGGTAGGATTAGCGATGGGGGATGAAATGGTAAAACGATATGAAGTTCTCCCGGTTTCCGGAACTCAAATCATTCCAAAATTGGCTGCCATTTCTGTGATTTCTGAATGTCCATGATTTCAACCCTTAAATTGTAGATTTCTTCAAATAACCACCCCTTGCGTCCGATTCATTTAAATCAAACCACCCTCAGGCTTATTTTATTTTAACCAGGTAAATATTTATGAATGGATGAAGCGAAGATTAATTCTTGAAATTAGCCGAGAAATGGTTTTAAATTTTTGCGAATAGACCCAAGTAATTTTCATGCAATTTTCTTGTCCATCATTTTAACTTGTACACGGAAATTTTTCGTGTTCAGTTTCATTTAACGATCTCGTGGGTCGGAATTTCTTTGGTTTAGAGCTGAATAAATACGCTCAGCGGGATAACGATCCAATTTGTCTTGCGAATCTGACAGCGGCATTTCTTAGGCTCATGAGAATCGTACAAGGGGGATGAAAAAAAAAAAAATTGCCATACGTATGTTTTTTTTCCGCAAATGCTCGTAACGTGAGTAATTGGTAGCGTGTGCCCCGTGATCAACGAGATGACCTGGCGACCGCGTGTTCGGAGGAATTTCTCCATTGTGCCTTAACCCCAACCCCCGATACACGTATATATACATACATAGAGGGCTTTCTTGGCTGCTCGACTCAATTTGCGGGGGTGGTCGTAGTGTTTCTCTCATAACATGCTCATGGATTAAAGTTTCGTGCTGGCACGAATTGCGTGACCCCCAAGAGTTTCCGCCAGGGTCAAGCACTTTGTTTCCCACCGTTTCAACAATGGTGTGCTTTTGTGTGAGGGACAATATAATCAACACGTATATGTATATTTGAGGGTTGGTTAAAATGGAACAGCCCAAGTGATCCCCCAGCAAAATCAATCACTAAAGTCCAAATCAAACTCATCTGAGATGCCTTTTCTTAAAAAATCACCCCTTATGATAATTTCTAGTATACAGCGAAAATTGAATGAATTCAACCCTTAAGGAATCAACTCGATGTCTGACTCAGGAATTCTTCTACTAAAACCGATTAATATCGATAGTTGAACCGTCTGAGAGTCGTAGTGGCTCAATTACAGGTAAAGAGTTGAATTTTGATTTTAGGGGTTGAAGGGGGTGGAAAGAAAAAAATGTCTCTGAAGTATATCGTGTTGGGTATCAAATGAAAGCTCGTGAGAATGCGATTCCAAATGTGTAATTTGTTTTTGGAATTTATACGCTTTTTTTCGAAAAATTATAATCGAACCGATTTTAAGTGGCCCAAATTTTATTTATGATAAATGAGGGATATTGGGCCGGATAAAATTCAATTAATTTACACACATATTCAATATATGATGTGAGTTTATTTATGTGTAATCTGGGGTTGAAAAAATGATTTTAAATTATGGTAAATTAGCAGGGATGAGAGATTTTTGCATCGTCTTGAGAAAAAAATCAATGGGACAAAATGATCCGGGGATCGTTTTGCCCCAAGCGACAGGCTTTCCCGTCATGTGTTAAATTAACTCAACTAAGATACTTATGATAATTTCTAGTATTCAGCAAAATTGAATAATGTCAACCCTTAAGGAATCAATTCGATGTCTGATTCAGGATTTTTTTTACTAAAACCGATTGATATGGACAGTTGAACCGCCTGAAAATCGTAGTGGCTCAATTACTGGTGAAGAGTTAAATTTTGATTTTAGGGGTTGAAGGGGGTGGAAAAAAAAATTGTCTCTGAAGTGTATCGTGTTGGGTATGAAATGAAAGCTCGTGAGAATGCGATTCCAAATATGTCATTTGTTTTTATAATTTATACGCTTTTTTTCGAAAAATTATAATCGAACCGATTTTAAGTGGCCCAAATTTTATTTACGATAAATGAGGGATATTGAGCCGGATAAAATTCAATTAATTTACACACATATATAATATATAATGTATATTTATTTATGTGTAATCTGGGGTTGAAAAAATTATTTTGAATTATCGTAAATTAGCAGGGATGAGAGATATTTGCATCGTCTTGAGAAACAACGTGTTAACGGTATAATCGTCGACTTTACAGCTCTGTCATTATCGCCCAACGCTTTTGGCATCGTTCGTGTTATTTTTATATAATTTAAACATTTGCTTCTCGATTATTAATAAGGCTATTAATTTCACCGACGTTCTCGTGCGCCTCGAGAGGCGAATCTCACGGGCAAGAGCTATACGTGACAGAATGTTCACTGAAATTCTTCATAAATATGCAAAAATGAAAATACTCCGTTAAGGTCTTCAGTGAACACGCGAATATACATGTATGTATGGGCCATTCCATCTCAAGTCAACCACGACCGTCTCCAATTTCAATTTTTATCAGCCTCCAATTTTGTTATTATTGTTTTTCAAGCGAAAAAAATTGCCAAGATTAAAAAATAAAATTAACCCGTAGTAGAAAACTCCATTCGTCGCCATTGAAAAATCCCCATTCATTCCCCATTGCCAAAATAACCAACGGAGATGAATGCCGAATTGCCTAAGGGGATTTTCGCCATTGAATTCCCCATTTGAAATCGAATGAGGATTTTCCAATGAGGATTGACTTCCCCATTTGAAACGGAATGGGGATTATCCTATGGGGATTCAATGAAGAAAATCCCCATAGGCAATTCGGCATTCATCTCCATTGGTTTTTGTAGGCAATGTGGAATGAATGGCGATAATCAATGGAGATTCTTTCATATAGTAAAAAACTCCATTCGTCACCATTGAAAAATCCCCATTCATTCCCCATTGCCAAAATAACCAATGGAGATGAATGCCGAATTGCCCAAGGACATTTTCGCCATTGAATTCCCCATTTGAAATCGAATAGGGATTTTCCAATGAGGATTGACTTCCCCATTTCAAACGGAATAGGGATTATCCCATGGGCATCAGTCGGCATCAAGAACTCCTTGCATGGATTTTTTCGACACCGACTCCTGCTAATATTCCGTGCTCACACTCGTCTAGATAAGCATACTCTTCGCATAATCCGTATGGGAGTTCAGCGGGTTGCCGTCCTGCGACATCTCGCGCCAAGTCTCGGAACTAACGCGACGCGGTTTCCAATGGACATCTTTGGGTAATGCTGATCATTCAGTTCATCCGCATTTACTTCCCAATGGACATCATTGGGTAGAGCTGATCATTTCGTTCATCAGCATTTGCCTTCGAATGGACACCATTGGACAATGCTGATGGCTCGGTCCATCAGCATTTGCTTTCGAATGGGCATCATTGAGTAATGGTGATCATTCGGTTCATCCGCATTTGTTGTTCAATGGACGTCATTGGGCAATGGTGACTTTTCAATGGATATCCATTCACTGATCAATGGTCGTTCCTATACGCCATTGAAAAATGCAGAAATCTCAATAGGTCCCCATTCATTGTCCAATGGCGTCGTATGAGGACCATTGGTTGCCATTGGCGATTCAATGGAGTTTTTTACTACGGGTAAACACTGATATTTTTTGTCTCATCCAAGATGGATTTTATTTGCCCTTATAATTTTCTTATTTTTCACAATTTTTGAAACGTAATTATTCTAAAAAAGCCGTTTGTAGGAAAGAGACTTTGTCCATTGTAGGACTTATAATTATTTGAATAGAAATTTCACGTTTTTGAGAATTTTTTTCGATTTTTGAATTTTGTAATAGTCGTTTTTTTTAAAGAAAAAAAATCGTGAATCAATTTCACGAGCGAGAGGGTCAACCTTGGCTGAGGTGACTTGGAAAACCCCATAGATATATATATCTGTGTATCCGGAGGGCACTAAAGCTCGTTGATATTCTCTGGTTGCGTACATTTCCCTTGAAGACATACTCGCCTCAAGTTCACGACGTGATAGTGATATGTTAACAACTTCGCATTAATAATGCAATGTCATTTTCCCGAGGACATTCGCCAGACGTAAAATGACTTTTAGAACAAATCTTCCACCTTCTCGTATTGCATTTCGCAATTTGCTTCTCTCTGCTCGCATTTTCGAGAAATTTTCGACGATTTTGATAGTGCAATAGTTTGGGTTTATAAAATTTTGAAAAAATTTTTAATTTCTGAAAATGTTAATAAATATAATTTTTTTAGGGGCATTGTGATTATTGTTTATAGCAGCCATTTCAAGTGAAATAATTTTTATTAAAATTACTCGGAATACCATTAATTTTTTGTTTTTCAAAATAACAATTACTTAGAATATTTTTTATAAAAGAAATTACTTATTACTGGAAGTAATCGTATTTTTTTTTTCAACGGATGCCAATCACTTGAAATAATAGTTTTTTTTTTTATAGAACGATTTTAAATTTTTTCATCTGTATATTGTAAAACAGTAGTTACTTAAACTAATACTTTTACGATTTTGGTAGTATTTGAACTTCAAATTTTTAATATTTCTTCAAAATTTTACAACCGGGTCATTTTACACACATGTGGACAAACCATCCCCTTCATCTGAGGTAAAATGATCCCCCATGGGGTAAAATGATCCCTGAGCAGTGATCAGCAGTGTAGATTTTTTCCCCAACGATATTGATTATATTAATAATTTTTTCAAAAAATTAATAATTAGTAAGAAGATATTTTCAATTTAGTAATTAGTAATTAATTGTCACTAATTACTAATTATCAAAATTAGTAATTAGTGACAAAATATTTATAATTTTTGCAAAAAAAAATTAGTAATTAGTGATAAAATATTTCTAATTTTTCTAAAAAATTAGTAATTAGCAAAAAATATTACCAAGTTTTTTTCTAAATATAGTAATTGGTGAGGAAAATATTACTAATTAATTTAAAAAAAAAAAGGAATTTGTAGAAAAGTATTGTGTATATTTACGTACTTGTGTGTATGGATTGAGTTATAAGCTCAAACAACTCTATTAAAAAAGTTGTTTTATTTTTTTATAATAACTGGATCTTTTGAATATTTCACACATTAGTATTCATTGTATCGAATTTCATACGATGTCACATAAGTTATTATTAATAAACCTATTAAAAATGCATTAGTAATTTTTTTTAAATTTATTATTTTTTCCAAAATTAATACGACATTTCTCCTCAAATTATTGATTTTTTAAAATTATTTAGCAATATCTTTCTCGCTAATTACTCATTCTTGGCAAAAATTAGTAATATTTTGTCACTAATTACTAATTTTTAGAAAAATTAGCAATATTCTTTTGCTAATTATTAATTTTTCGAAAAAATTCGATAATAAAAATAGATAGATTTTTTTTGCCGATCACTATCCCTGATTGTCTGATACTGAATTAAAATGATT